>ML770299.1:0-11536 GCA_009733575.1 Gymnopus androsaceus JB14
AGTGGAGTGCATGGGATGGTGATACAAACAAGTGGAGACTACGAGAAAGCGTTCCATGTATAGTTCGATAGAATATATTTACCTTTGATATTCCAACATGACACAGACCAAGAAATATGATTGCATTTTGCTCAATTACTTAAGGCAAAAACACTTGGAGTTTACTCAAGTATTAATTGAGTATTACTTAAGTATAAAACAACTTTCTTATGAAAAGTTGCCATAGATTTACAAATTACACTGTGAATTCAAGCTTTGTCTCTACAATTGGTGCAAAGACAACATGACCTGTTAGCTTCACAACAACTTTGCTGCCACTAGTCCTCTTGGCCACTGAGAAGCTGGTCACTGGATGCATGCATCATGGTGGTCCTAGATGAAGGGGAATTTGAAATTTATCAATAATCTGCATTGCATAATACTATTGGTAAGTGTCCAGTAAGTCTTTACAAAAATTTTAAATAATTTGCCTCACTTGTTGATTACCTGTAGAAAGATTTATAATGGAGAGTGACAATCAAAAGCAACCAATAAGTCAGTTATTTTTCAAAATGAATGATGCAATGGTTGAGGGACCCAGAAGTCTTATAGTATTCTTGCTAATTTATTGATAACTTATAAATTGCAAAGGTAACAGAAGAATTTGTTAAAACATACAGAAAACCAGCATTCAAAAAGCATTCAAAAATTTTTGGGGCTGATTGAATACTTAGTAATTCAATTCTCATTATTTTTAAGATACGCTAAGGACACAAGGGGTCTATATCACGTGATCTTAATTCGAAGTATTTTTGCTAAGGCTTTCTCAAAAACTCACAAACCCCTTTGATATTTATACCATTGGAAAGCCCTCACAATTCTGCATAACCTTACTGTGGCCTTTTTGAAAAAAAAATTTGGTTGCTGGCTCAATATCAGCTTGAGCCTGTCATGTGATATGGGCCGCTTGTGTCCTTAGCATATCTTACCATTTCATAGGTTGTCATTATAAATTTTGACATATAAAGTGTTGGATGGCATATTAGCACCCTGCTTCTCTGCATCCTCTTTTTGGCATAGTCTATTTTCACATGTGACTAAGCAGTTATATGCTTCTCATTCCCACCTTTGTCCCTTGGCTGTTGACTCTCATCTGGTTTGACATCTGGGGCATATATTTCTCTGTCTGTTAAGTACCTATAAACTCATACTTACACTTTCTTAGTTTTACATTCCACTCTTGTTCCTAGGTATTGAATATCAGTTGTTGAAACTCATCTGGTTGGACATCTGAGGCTTTTTACATTCCAGCACAATGAGATTAACTTTGACTAGAGTGCATTGCCATGATTGGTATCAGCATTGGTTCAGCCCCTTTCTCAAGAAAGAGCTCTACTATAAGCTTCCTGTCCTTAGCCATAGCAGCTAGAAGGGCATTGTCATAAGGGCCACCCTGCACATTGGGATCTGCTCCATTGTCAAGCAAAAGGTCAACCATAGGGTGAGTGCCATAAGCTGCAGCAGCTTGAAGGGCACTGGCAAAATAGCCACCTTGTGCATTGGCATTAGCTCCTTTTTCAAGCAAAAGCTTCACTATGAGCTCACTTCCATAAGCTGCTGCAGCTTGCAGAGCATTGCCATAGAATCCACCCTTGGTATTGGGATGAGCTCCACTCTCAAGCAAAAGCTTCACTATGGGCTCATTTTGCTCAGCCACTGCAGCTTGAAGGACATTCCCATAATAACCAACCTTGGTGTTGGGATCAGCTCCTTGCTCAAGCAAAAGCTTCACTATGGGCTCATTTTTCTCAGCCACTGCAGCTTGAAGGACATTCCCATAATCATTATCCATAAAATTGGGATTGGCTCCTTTCTCAAGCAAAAGCTTCACTACAGATTTGCTTTCCTTAGCTACAGCAGCATGAAGGGCATTGCCATATGAGCCACCCTGTACATTGGGATCAGCTCCTTTCCCAAGTAAAAGCATCACTATGGGCTCACTTTCCATAGCTACTGCAGCTTGAAGGGCATTTCCATAAGAGCCACCCTGTGCATTGGGATCAGCTCCTTTTTCAAGCAAAAGCTTCACTATGAGCTCACTTCCATAAGCTGCTGCAGCTTGCAGGGCATTGCCATAGAATCCACCCTTGGTATTGGGATCAGCTCCTTTTTCAAGCAAAAGCTTCACTATGAGCTCACTTCCATAAGCTGCTGCAGCTTGCAGGGCATTGCCATAGAATCCACCCTTGGTATTGGGATAAGCTCCACTCTCAAGCAAAAGCTTCACTATGGGCTCATTTTGCTCAGCCACTGCAGCTTGAAGGACATTCCCATAATAACCAACCTTGGTGTTGGGATCAGCTCCTTGCTCAAGCAAAAGCTTCACTATGGGCTCATTTTTCTCAGCCACTGCAGCTTGAAGGACATTCCCATAATCATTATCCATGAAATTGGGATTGGCTCCTTTCTCAAGCAAAAGCTTCACTACAGATTTGCTTTCCTTAGCTACAGCAGCATGAAGGGCATTGCCATATGAGCCACCCTGTACATTGGGATCAGCTCCTTTCCCAAGTAAAAGCATCACTATGGGCTCACTTTCCATAGCTACTGCAGCTTGAAGGGCAGTTCCATAAGAGCCACCTGGTGCATTGGGATCAGCTCCTCCATCAAGCAAAAGCTCTATGATGGGCTCTCTCCCATGAGCCACAGCAGTTAGAAGGGCATTGTGATATAAGCCACCCTCTGCATTAGGATCAGCTCCTTTCTCAAGTAAAAGGCTCAATATGGGCTCTCTTCCATAAGCGACAGCAGCTAGAAGGGCATTGTCATAAGGGCCACCCTGTGCATTGGGATAAGCTCCACTCTCAAGTAAAAGCTTTGCTATGGGCTCACTTTCCTTAGTGACAGCAGCTTGGAGGGCATTGCCATAGAGGCCACCCTGTGTATCAGGATCAGCTCCACTCTCAAGCAAAAGCCTCACTATGGGCTCACTTTCCTTAGACACAGCAGCTTGAAGTGCATTGCCATAAGAGCCACCCTGTACATTGGGATCTGCTCCATTTTCAAGCAAAAGGTTCACCATGGACTCACTTCCATGAGCTGCAGCAGCTTGAAGGGCATTTCCATAATCACCACCCTGTGCATTGGGATCAGCTCCATTCTCAAGCAAAAGCTTCACTATGGGCTCACTTCCACAAGCTGCTGCAGTTTGCAGGGCATTGCCATAAAATCCACCCTTGGCATTGGGATCAACTCCTTGCTCAAGCAAAGCTTTCACTATGGGCATGCTTCTGTGAGCTACTGCTGCTTAAAGGGCATTGCCATAATAGCCAACCTTGGTATTGGGATCAGCTCCACTCTCAAGCAAAAGCTTCACTATGGGCTCATTTTGCTCAGCCACTGCAGCTTGAAGGACATTCCCATAATTATCATCCCTGGTATTGGAATCAGCTCCACTCTCTAGCAAAAGCTTCACAATGGGCTCAATTTCCTTAGCGACAGCAGCTAGAAGGGCTCTGCCATATGAGCCACCCTGTGCATTGGGATCAGCTCCTTTCTCAAGCAAAAGCTTCACTATGGGCTCTCTTCCATGAGCTGCAGCAGCTTGAAGGGCATTGCCACACTTGCCACCCTGGGCGTTTATAGCAGCACCGTGGCTGAGTAAATCTTGAACAATCCTTGTATGTCCATTCCTTGATGCTGCATAGAGAGCTGCATCTATGCTGCTGTTATGACAGGAATCAATTAATTCCCTGCTACATCTTGCTAAACCTGCCCATGCAGTGTAGAAAATTGGACTTTTGATTTGCCATTCATCCCACCTATGAGACCACCCCCCTTGTTGATGTGCTTCTATCCAGTTCCAAAAGGATGGCAGCTTAGCCTTTAAAAATTCTATTGTCATATCTTGGAGGGGACTCTGATCATGTTTGTCTTCCACATACTTTGCATGTGCTGGCCAAAATTCTGCAGTATAAATAAATAATGGATATTTCTCCCACTCAGTCTTATTCAGCACTGATGTAAATTGCATCAGATATATTATGCATGCTTGGCCAATTTTATTGTGTGCGAGCAGCTCATTAATTTTGAATAATCTAACAGTTTGAGCTGAATTCTGTTGATTAATCATGAACTCCTTCACAGATCCATGTGCCAGTTGAACATTTGAGTTCATATCAACTGAGACTAGAGTAGAATCAATGATTAGATTGATTTGAACCTCTATTTCATTGGCGTTGTCCACACAGTTCCTTTCAAAATCTATTGCTAGAATATCCCCAACTTCTCTGACAGTTAGTGGCTTGAATGCATATGTAAGCCACAAGAGAACATGGTGGGCATCTTCCCTGTTTTTGCTTTCCCATGTCCATTTCATTGCCTTAATATAAGTTTGCTCCAAGTCCTCAGGCAGATCATTCAATGCTTTGCGGACTACCTTGGCAGATGCACAGCTTGCAAGTGCTTTCAGCTGACAGTCAACCCAGCGGAACCTATATCTATATCAATCTCATCAATCACATTATAGAAGTATGTTTCAAACTTACTGTCCCTCTGCTTTTTCCTTCAAAGTATTCATAACCTCAGTTTTCAGACCCCCCTCAAATTTGCATTTTTTAATTTCTTTCTCCAAGCAGGTGATGATGTCTTGATCAACTTTGGCATCTTGACCATTCAATGAAATTTTTAAAAATTCCTTCAGAGTATTCCCCTCAGGATTGTTGTGGCTTGTGAAAAGAATGGAAAGCTTAGTGGGCAGACTTTCCACCCATTCAAGAACCTCTACCATTTCACAACATTCATCCATGGCATCCAATACAATATAACCCCTGCCAATAGCCTTGAAAATTGCCATCACTGTTGTGGCTAAGTCCTTTGTGGTAGGTGGGTACCCAGTGAGGCCTTGCCTAGTACAGCTATCAAACAAATCATTTAGTGCTGAATGAATGCCCTCTCTATTGGCGCCAACTCGGAGCAAAAGAGATAGCAAGCAGCCACGGAAATTGGTCTTTTGACCTGTGTTATCACAAGAATCAAAGTAATGATACCACAGGTTTTCTGGGGCTGCTTTCTGAAGATCTCTAATGATCATAGTGCTGTCATAAATCAACTTTCAATTAGATCTAACTCCAAGCATCATCGAACTCACGATAAAATGGTCTTTCCTGAGCCAGCTTTAATAGATTTCAGCAATAATTCATTGTAAAATTTACATCCATCCATACCTACCTTGAATCCATAATGTACCTGAACTTTGCTTCCACTTTACATATTCAGGATGGTTTAGGATCCATTCTCCAGTACCCTCTACTCTTTTTTCATCTGCAGCCTGAAAGTTTGTAGCACAATCAGGTGCATCTAGCCATTTTCGAATCTTTTCCTTTTCATCGGTTGCTGTAAAAAAGGCATTAATACCTGTTAACATGAATTTGAATGTTTAACCCACAAACTTGAACAGTGAATGCTCCACCATGGATGGAAAAATGGGAAGCATTCGGAAATATGCTATCATATATTATCAGAGTGCTGATCTTGTAAGGTCTTGGAAGAGATATTGTTCGTTACCTTCCACTTTGATTGATCACCGGCCTTTCCGAGTCTCTGCGCAGTTGTTATAAGTGTATACTTAGCTTAGAATGTGTTAAATTGACAAACCGGCTGGGCTGTAAATCACTCATGATGGTGAAAACAGCAGTTAACGCAGCTCGCCCTTATATATACTCAGTTTGGGATCCCATGATCACCTTCTAGGGCGATGACTTACGTATTATGTTTGAATTGGAGCTCTTTGGAACCAATCGATTTGCAGTGTTTGCTCTCGATTTACTCTAACAGCTACCGATCCCTTGATACTTATGTAAAAAATCCGCAGAACCCAAGTCCAGTATCCAAGAGGATGGCGGAATGTTAATTCCGGACACTAACTCCGCTTAGATCGAAGACCCCGTCCCGTGGGATGATCGGACTAGTGGGCCGATCGGCCCGAGCCCTACCGGAATTTTGCTCGATCCTGGTTATTCTTGTTTGATTCAAGCTTATCATTGTAAAACATACTTCTATTATAGTAGGCAATAATAATTAAGTTTTTTTGCCTTTTTGACATGTTTCCTTTGGGAATTCCAGCCTTCTTGGTCCATTTCACATTGCGGAATCTTTGCCCTGACATTTTTTTTAATTTGGCATTTGCTCCTCATTGATAATGTGAATGCAGAATGGCAAGGAGTCAGGACCAGTGCCAATTCAAGGCCAGGGAAATGTGTATTCAGAGGAGGGATAATTCTAATGGGAAACCCCATTATGAGTGGAAACCCTGGGTTTCATGCAAATCGTTATTCAGAAACCCATTACACCATTGTCACGCATTTGTCACATCCATTTTCTACGAGGTTGGATGCCTCTGGGCTACTTCAAAGCTCTCTTAGTTGAGTGTTGGCTCAGGACTGTGCTTTGAATGTGCTTGGACTATGCAATGAGTTTGATTCAGATTACTTACAAGTGTGTGTCTGCTCATCCTTGCCTGCTCTTCTCACTGTCTCCTCATGTCTAATTCAACACTAGATCATTCCAGAATCCAGTATGTATGATATATAGAGTAGTCTACAACATTGGAAGCCTTGCATGGCACTTGTGACTTGACTCAAGGCTCCCTGTCTGCCCCCAAATTTAGTTCCTTTTCACTCAGTGTTAGATGCCACAGTCTAACTTCCCTGCCTGTTCCTGGCTCCCTCTGTGACTTGCAGAGAGAGATTAATAACTGTTAACAAGAGTACCTCAGTAACAATCAATACTAAGTATTTACCATGTAGAGCGTCTCCCATGACATGACTCCTAAGACTTGAGTCACAGACTTGCTATTAATGCTACACTGGGCTGCGGATGAGTTCTGGTTGAGTTCTGAAGTCTCCAAAAATGTTGTTACTTGATGTGACAATATGTGACCAATGTGTGACCTGCCAGGGTTTCTCAACAATAATTTGGGGTTTCTACTCCAAATGGGGTTTCCGATTAGAATTATCCTCAGAGGAGCAATGGCAGCAATGAAAATAATAAAATTGTGTCAATCCATGCTGCCTCTCCCAAGCTTCTCCGTTATGTACCGCAAGCTCCCTCTATGTTGCATTGAAATGCACTTATTGTTCAAAATCAATTTTCAATAGGGATGTTTCAGGCTGGCAAAATTTGCCAGTGGCAGAGGCAAAATTTGCAAAATTTTACAGCTACTTTTGTATGGCATGACATAATGAGGAAATAGCTCTATCAAGCAAAATTTGCTGTACATTATGGCAGAATTTGGAGCAGTAAAATTTGCCAGCCTGAAACATCCCTAACAGCCTCTCTATAAATCCTTTGCTCAACGCCCTTGAGATACTGTCTGGGTGCACTAATAATCCTGCTCAATGTAGCCAATGCATATAGACTCATGAGCAGCAAATCATCATGAGCATGGAGGCGCATTCTGATTCATAAGTAGACATTGTAACGAATACATGAATCCAAAGGATCTGGATGAATATACAGTATGACAGGATTAGTTTAAGATAGCAGCAGCAAAGATAGATATCACATCCAGTGAAGTAATCAAATAAGCAATGAGGATAATTCTACTCAACAACCCTGTTGAAGGGGTTGTTGGGTCCTAGCAACCCTAAGAATTCCGGCGCGACAGTGACAGTCACACTGGTGTTTCAACGGGTCACAATTGTGTGAGTTGGAAGACAAGAATGAGAATGCAAACAGGTTTAGTGACAATCAGCATGTTTACACGAGCTTAAAGTACATGTCTAATGACCACAAACATTCTGATTCCCAGCCCACTGCATTCGCATGTCATGAGCTATGGGCCCTGAAATTGTCCGCTGTCCCGCTCATCTCCTAAGATTTCGCCAAATGTTGAGGATTTGAGTTGATGCACTAGCTGAATCACAAGTGTAGACTCAAATTTTATGAACCATGTTGCACAGGCCAAACTCCAAGGGGTCCATATCTGACATATAGGAGTCAGCAAGTTAAGGATCATGTGAGAGAAGAAAGTCGCACCTTTAAAATAACACCTACTATATCCGTCGCTACTTTTATTTGCCACTAGCGACTCCCAAGTACCAGAAAAACAACTGTGCTGTGCCGAAAAGGTTCCAGTGTTGGTGCTTATTCAGTAAGACTGAGCACAAGCAGGCTAGAGGCGAGAAGAATGAAGTGGCAATATTGAGAGGTCAAGAGTGGTGGCTGCGCAGTCAGTCATGATGCATGGTAGACATGTCTCAAAGCTCTCACCCCGGTCAACATCCCAAGTGACCGGCAATCACAAGATACAAAAGGATTGTTAAAAGGGTTGTTTTGAATCAAGGGGGTTGTTCAGTAGAATAATCCAAGCAATGAGTGGTGGTTGTTGACGGTAGTCCAAATACTTTTGTGCTACTCTGACTGGGTAAATGGGTAGATAGGAAGGGAGATTAGTGGATAACGTTTGTGATCATTGTCGGAAGAGGCAGCTATGATCCTGTTATAGGATTATATGATGAGGAATGTTGCAAAAGCGCAAAGGACACAGCCTATACATAGCGGCCAAATAGAGGATTCTCCTTGTATAATTCTATCAACCAACCCCGCTGCTCAAACACAATCCTGCTACAACCCTCTTTCAATGAGTTGCCTCTGGAGCAGCCCTAGTGTGATAGGCAGAGCCCTCCACAGAGCCCTGCCGAGAATGTCACAAACAAGCAATTAAATGTATTTATTTTAAAGAAGCTGGATACTTGATTCAACAACACTGCTTTTTGGTCATAAACCAACAGAACCCAGCTGTTTCTCAATGGGATTGTGCCGGTTTACCCACCTGCCTATATATCCAACATTTATAACCGCTGAGTTAGCGCTGGACTCAGCAGAAGTAAAAGTTCTGGAATGAAGAAGAGCGGAACAGGCGGGAGCTTGCTAACAAGTGTGTGAGTGGTATTTTAGGAATTATACATCAGTACATATAAGTAGTTTGACCAGTGCTGAAGGACCAGACAACTGATACCCAGTACTTTCCACACATGCTAAAAGACAGATGACCAGAAGGGAAAGAGTGCTGCTGGAGATTTGCAAAAGAGAGATTACACATACAGCTCATTGTTGAAATATTCTAATTCACCAGCCATCAGTCACATCACTCCGAGCATCTGCCGCTTCACAACTTCAATGAAAAAAATCTCTAGGCTGGGTTGTTATGATTTGCATCAAAATGAGGGATTGTGCTCGGGCAGCAGGGTTGGTTAATAGAATTATCCATTCTCCTTGGCTGATGAGTTCACAGCTGTTCCAAAAAACCTAGGCCACTTCAAAAAATTGTTTACATACAGCTCCCTATTCAGTTGCTACTCTGTTTGATTCAATCGCCCACAAGCCCCAGCAGAATTGAATTGCTTGCGTCACTGCAGCAAAATTATGAAGTGGCCTAGGTTTTTTGGAACAGCTGCAAACGGCTTAGAATTTCACTTTGAGGATTGCAACATTGGCTGTATTGATAATTTCGTAGAGCGTGAATGGAATGAAAGAATTAAGAAAGGCGTGTAAGTAGTCCTGGGTGCTTATCGCGTCTATCTTCTCGATCCTCGAGGACAATAAAAAATCGATGCATGCTTTCAGCTTCCGCTACTCTGCTCCACTGGAGTGGATGGATAACGCCGAGGAGCACCACCAGAACGCGCAGAAAGTCGAGACGCATGATTTCATGATTCAAGCTATGCAGGAAGGTTTGAGGAACGAAGAGTGGAAAGCGATTGCAGATCATGCAGAGGAGCAGAAGTGGACTGATCAGGGATAGCAAGAAGAAGCGCAAGTCAGCCAGCGTAGAGCATGACGAGGTATTCGCGAAGAGAAAGAAGCATCAGGGTAAACAAGGACCGATTCAGGAGCTATTGTACCATTTTTCCATAAAGAATGTTAACTCGAGTTTTTCTATGCCCACATAGGTACGAAATTGCGCGACTAATGAACTCTGATTGTTCATTAGTCGCCCAAGTCGATTGAACGCCGTATAAAGCGACCAAAAAGTACCAACATAGGCAGGTTTGGCCCAGGTTTATTGGAAAGGCAGCGGTTAGGTCACCATGTCCTGTACCGAGAAGGTATACGCAGGCGATCGGGCTGATCAGATACTTAGTTTCTCTGTCGTAGATGCCAAGTAAAAGGTATATTCAGTTTACAGACTCCGTACCAGATACTCATTGCTTGACGCCGCTGGCCACAGCAACTCTCCGTCGCTTGTTTCCGCGTCTAATTTCCCCCAAATCAGCTTCAATCTCCGTCTCCTTCGACGCGCTCAGCATCGCGAGACTCTTCCCCAGACCCCCAATAGCTTGACTCTGATGAGTGCCACTACCTTTGGGTCTCCGTCGACCGCCTGACGGGTTAGCACTGGCGGTAGTATTGCTAACAGCAACTCCGCCACCAACAGGTATAGTTGTGGATGTTAGAGGAAGGGGAAAAGGTGAAGGAATTTCGTCAACGGAAAGCGAGTGAGGATTTAGGAAAGGACCGGAGGTGATGGGAAGACTGCTGATGGCGCCTGGTGTGGCATTTAATGCTGCAGATCCCGGTGCTCCGAGGGGTGTAGGCGGAGGAGAGGTACCAATCTTGTTGCGTAACTTTCGAGTGATATGAGGTCTAGTCTGAGAGTCCATTGTGACATCTACATACGTTCAAGTGTGAGTGTTAAAGTTAAGAAAAAAGAATAAAACAAACCGGCAGAGGTTCCTTCGCCTTCCTTCTCTTCCCTTGCTCGTCTTCTGCGTTCCTCGATACCTTCCATTAGACGTTCCCGTACGCGATCCCTACCTTTCTTCCATTCATCCTCGACTCTATGTCTCTCTTCCTCATAAGCTGTCTGTGCACGCTCTAAACCATACGCTTCTTCCAGCTCGTACTGATGCAGCAGAGCAGAGCGTTCAATGGAGATGGGAAGAAGCCGAACGTTGTAAATTGGCATAGCATCTGGTTTCGTCGATAATCCAACTGTTGTGGTTATTAGAGCGTTCATGTTCTCTGTGTAATGTCTGCCACTGTATAACTTGTCAGATTGGAGATTGGAATCGAAATAACATTAGGCCACTAACTCATCTCTGCGGTCACTTATTTCTTTTCCTACTTTTCCAGAAAGATCCTTTCTTCTCTTTTCTTTTTTCCCCTCATCGAAAGGTACTGGATTAAATGACAGTTTTCAGAGCTCTTCCTTCGAAAGGCGGGGTTTATAACTTGCCATGAGATTTTGATGGTCCAGCGAAGGATGTTGGATGGTGATTGGGATATGAAAAGTTCATTTCCAAGGATACTCGTTAGAGACGATGACAGCGAGAGGAGAAGAATGAAAGCCTGCGACCGGTCCGTTCACAACCGGAACGCTTTGACCAGGTTTGGCGCCCTCGCACAGTGGTTGATCAAATACTTTAAACACAGGTTAAGTTAGGTTTATCACCGGCTTGCAAGAGCTAATGCGCGGATCCAAGAACTCGATGTGCCTACAATCAACTTGGGACCAACCCATCGCGGTCACAGGAAACTATACATTTCTTATTTA
>ML770300.1:0-11493 GCA_009733575.1 Gymnopus androsaceus JB14
AGTATCTGGTTATACGTATCGTCCTTCTGGGATCAACTTCCTTCTGCGATATCCATTTTGCCATCACCCCCGATGTTCTTCACCAACTCTACCAAGGTGTTCTCAAGCATCTTATTACATGGTGTCAGCAGATCCTTTCGAAAGAGGAGCTTGACCGTCGTATTCGCTGTCTACCTCCTTCCTATGGTGTGCGCCACTTCAAAAACGGCATTTCTGCCCTCTCTCAAATCAGTGGAATAGAGCACAAGAATATGGGACGGATTCTTCTAGGTTGCCTAGTGGGGGCTGAGAACATGCCTCCCCACGCTATCACTGCTGTTCGTGCTATCCTTGACTTTATTTACCTTGCCCAATACACTATTCACGACAACGACACTCTTTCATATATGGACGTTGCACTCAAAACTTGGCATAAATATAAAGACAGTTTCATTCAGACTGGTGTCCACGGCGACCTTAATATTCCCAAATTCCATTCGCTTCAGCACTACATTGAAGCTATCCGCTTCCTTGGTACCACTGACAACTATAATACTGAGATGTTTGAACGCCTGCATATTGACTTTGCCAAGAAGGGTTGGCGGGCGTCAAATAAACGAGATGAGTTCCCCCAGATGACGCGGTGGCTTTCTCGCCAGGAGAACATCAACTCATTTGACCGTGAACTCTCATGGGTTCTCGAACAGCAGTCTCTTCTTAAGAACACCAGCGATCCTCTTCCTCTCTCCAAACCCCGCATTCTTCTCCCCAAAGTCCCTACTTCGCCTAATAAATCAATTTCTTCCATCCAAACCTCACACTGTGTACCGTGCTTCTCACAACATCTTAAAGCCTATCTTGAAATGTTGAAACCCAACTCAACTCGAGCTGATGTCCTTTACGCCTCTTCACAGCCATTACCTTTTCACCAGCTTGATATTTTCCATACGTTCAAGTTTTCTTGTCATATATTGGAGGAAGGGGGTCCGGAGCAGAAGGATGTAGTCAAAGCTTCCCCTATTGGTGGGGGAAGGTTTGATACTGTTGTTGTGTTGACTGCGGACACAGCAGAGAGTGTTGGGCTGGCAGGTCAGTATTAACTTACTCTGCTTTGACTAGACTAATGGTTTTTTTGAATCATAATAGGTACTCGTATTGGGCATGTCAAAGTTATCTTCCAATTACCTACCCGGCTCAAGCTGATTGGTACTCACAAAACACCAGCTCCCTTGTACTGGCCTACAGCTCCTTTGGCCTACATTGAATGGTACACTGCACCGACATTGACTGTACAACAACAGAAGGTGCACAACATGGCCACTGTTCACAAGTCTCCGCCACAAGCTGATGGATGTCTGCTGTGGTCTATAATACCATTAACTAACATTCGTCAATCATGTATGCTTTCACCTAATTTTTCATCCTCTAGTACTTATAGTCAATCTTCATGGACAACTTCGAATATCTTGGACTCTGCTCCCTCATTTTTTGTCAACAATTGGACTTCTGTGTATACATACAAAACCATTTATCAGGAATAGTTTTTTATTAATGATTTGTTTTTTTTTTTTGACTTATATTACTTGAAATTTATCTGAAGTCATCATGTTTACTTGAGTTACTACAATTACTTCTGGCTGCTCAAATATATATTTGTGTTACCCTTTATCTCTAGAACACCTAAGTGCCTCATGAGTTGACTTAAGTGTACTGAGGTCTATGGGTTATTGAAGTGATGCCTTGATGTGACATAAGTGTACTGAGGTCTATGGGTTGTTGAAGTGATGCCTTGATGTGACTTGAGTCAACCTAGGTGCCTTGGGGGACTTAAGTCTATGCTGGGCATACCCTAGGCTCAAGTTGACTTGAGGTCAACTTGAGCCTAGGGTGCTTTTCCTGATGCATCCAGAGAGCGGAAGCAAAGTTGGTGATGGAGACAGGCCAAACATTGCTTATGAATATGTGAGGAGGAGGAAGACTAGATGGCAGCTAGAGACTTGTAGTCTTGTTTGGAGGAGGATGTTGTAAGAGTGTTTGAAAGAAGTCATTGTTATGACCATGCCAACCACGGCTGGTACACTTACCAACCCAACCGAGATTCCTCTGTACTTATACCGGTTACTTTATTCCAGGTGACCAAGCCAACCGGGCCGGACACCTTGGTCCTTCCGGTCCACTTCATATTGTTTCCTATTCACTCTCACCCTTAACAATTACTCTAACCAAAACACAATTACTTATTATTCTCCTTCCTGGACGACTTATACAGTATGGGAAGTTATTATCTTTATTTAACAATAAGGACTACCGTATATAAGCCAACTCATCTTGTATAGTAGTCTTTAGTTTAAATATTGACTTGGATTAACCCTATACTCGACTCAATGCCTTCCGGCCTTGATCTTTAACTCACCAACAACCTTTGGCGTCATCACATCCATCTCAGACATCTTTACCAACAACCTTTGGTGTCGTTGCTTCTATTCCCTTCAGGACCATTTGGCGTAGCAAGGGTCTGTCCTAATAGATGGTCCACACTCCGCTTCCTTCTCATGTCACCGGTCAGCAACTACTTCGGTTGCCTTGGTTTATACTTTGGTCCGGCCCGACTTGACTTCTTTCAGGTCCAGCTTCCCTCTGGTAGCACGGTCCTAACAGTATATTTAAACTAAAATCTCGTTATGCCATTTTTTTGATCCATTTCCTATGGCTCCAAAATGCACACTTTGTAGCCAAGGAGCCGTAAACCCCACACTGGCACCAATCCAAAATGTGTTTGCAATGAACGCATCTGCATTCGCTCCATATGCGGAATCTATTTCAGCACTCAGTACTGCCCGTTGACGTATTACAGCTTTCAGTCCTAGTTCTGCTGCTCCAGTCTCTCCTGCGATTACAACAGATACCGACAGTGGAGCTACACAATTTGTTTTTAAAACCCTTTATGACATTGAGGGTAACGAATTTATGGTACGTACACCAGTTAGAGATTGAACGGCTATACCAATGGTAGTGGATCTGGAAGAAGTTCCACAATCCCCAACTTTCCTGACCGCCGGCACTTGCCAAAGGGCTACTGCTGTCCCAACCAATTGTAGAGATGCTAGTCACTCTCAATCCCAAGTCTCCCGAGGCCACTCACAGACACGTAGATCATCTAGGGCAAGTGGTTGAGGAGACAAAGATCTGTTTGCAGAACAGTCCAGTGGTAATCCAAACCCCAATGAAGGTGACGGTGGAGGTGAGGATCCCAATAGACCTGACCTGTCTGGAGACTGTCCTCCTGGTCCTCCTGGTGGCCCTCCTGCTGGAGAAGCTGCAGGACTGATACCTATGGAACCCACTCCACAACAACTTCTTGCATTGTTCCAAAACTTTACAGGATCTTTAGATACTCTCAGTCAGGTTCTCGGCAATATGCGAGGAGATACCGGCAATGCCAGTAAAAACAAGGTCAAGGATCCAGATGTCTTCAATGGATCCGATCCCAAGAAACTTAAAATGTTCCTTGTTCCTTATTGCTTGTTTTCCTTGATCAACCAATTACTTTTCTCGGCAATATGCGAGGAGATACCGGCAATGCCAGTAAAAACAAGGTCAAGGATCCAGATGTCTTCAATGGATCCGATCCCAAGAAACTTAAAATGTTCCTTGTTTCCTTATTGCTTGTTTTCCTTGATCAACCAAATTACTTTCACTGAACAACAAGAAATCAGCTATACACTTTCCTATCTTGGTGGTGCGGCTCGGGAATGATTCGAACCAGACATTCTAGACCTGGACCTTAATGCGATGCCCGCATGGACACAATCCTTCTCAGCCCTCATTAGTGAGCTCCAAGACAATTTTGGTCTTTACGATGCTCAAGGGGACACCGAGGAGAGACTGGGTCTTCTCAGGAAAACGAACCGGTCCAGAAGTATAACATCTGGTTCAACACCCTTGCAGCATCCACCCACTGGGACGTATCTGCTCTTAAGTGGGCATATCATCGCAACCTTGCCAGTTGTATCAAGGACAAACTCATTCACATGCTGACACCGCAGGATTTAAGCGCGTTTCAACAAACAGTTCTTCAAATTGATAACCGGTACTGGCGCCACAAAGAGGATAAACAACGGGAAAGTGCCTGGAACTCTAACAGGAGCTCTACCTCCGGAAAGAAGGGTAATAACACTGGCTCCTCTACTACGGTCTCAGTTTCTACATCAACCAACATGGCTTTGTCTTCACAATCAACCAGTCAACAAAAGTCCAGTAAGAAGAATAATAAAAACAGGAAAGGTAATAGTGGCTCCGGTAATTCCTCCGGTTCTTCAGCTAGTACCTCCAGTTTGTCACCACCCAAACCCCACATGAAACACCTTGGCCCTGATGGCAAACTCAAGCTGGAGGAACTGGAAAGGCGCCGAAAGTTTAACTTGTGTATGTTTTGTGGTGGTAAGCACAAGTTGGATGATTGTACGGTTTGTAAACTGAACAGTGGTTCTCAACCACGTGGTCGCGCTGCTGTAACCCAGGGGCCTGAACTTCCGGCGGTGGCCAAGGTTCCGGAAAATTAGTCCACGGCTCCTGTACCCCGGTACAAAGCAGGAGTTGCGTTGACTACATTCGTACTCAATCTGGGGAAGTAACTCTCAATGCATCCGCTCTTTCCAATCTCAATTGATCCTTCCATCTCAATCTCATTACCGAGTTTCCAGCCATAAACGAATTGGCTGAAACTGCGGTTGTACTTAGTTTTTCTACTCTTCTTGATTCTGGTTCTACAGACAATTTCTTAGATAGTTCTTATGTTTCTTTGAATGATATACCGACTACGAAAATCACTCTGATCAACCTTTGGTTGTTTGATGGTACACTTGCACCTAGTGCAATCTCGGAAACGGCATCTCTTGATGTCCGGTTTCCATCCAGCAAGCTTTTTCCATTAACATTTTATGTTACTCCTTTGGACTCATCATGCAAAGCTGTTTTAGGATTCAGTTTCTTGACCTGCTACAATCCATTGATTGACTGGGCATCAAAAACTATAACATTCCGACACACCGAGCAGCTTGTTTCCATTCCTCAGACATCTTTTCCGACTGGTTGCGTCGACTGTTCAGAATCTTCTTGATCCGAGATCCCTCCAGATGCTCCGACCCCAACAGTTTCACCTGTTTACAGTATGCCTTGCAGCAGCCATACTTGTATCATAAATCCTCAACCTCTATCCAAGCGCTTTCCTTCTGAACCCATCTACACCTACCCTTTGGTCCATCAACATGCGGCCCAAACTGAGTACCCGGACATCGACATTGCTTTTGTATGTGCTGCTGCATTTTCCCGCATCCTCAAAGAAATGAGTTCCGAACCGTTTCTGATCCATGCTGTATCACTTGAAGTATCCGGCCGATCTGCGGCAACTGCATCACCACCACGTACTGACATCCCCACACAATATCAGGACTTCACCGACGTCTTTGACGAAGTACAAGCTGACATGCTTTCAGAGCACCGACCTTATGATCTCAAGATTGAACTAGAAGAAGGCAGTTTGCCCCCTCTCGGTCATATCATTCCACTCTCTCCTCACGAGCAGCAGGCTCTCCGAGATTTTCTCAATGAGCATATCAAAACTGGATTCATTTCTGTATCAAATTCACCTCACGGAGCACTGGTCCTCTTTGCACCAAAGAAAGACGGCTCCCTTCAGCTTTGTGTCGACCTTCGAGGTCTTAACGGAATTACGAAAAAAGACAGATATCTGCTACCGCTCATATCCAACCTTTTGGATGCTCCACAAAAAGCCCAAATATACACCAAAATTGACCTTAAACATGCTTACCATCTCATCTGAATCAACAAGGGCAACGAGTGGAAGACAACATTCTGCACCTGATGGGTTCCTATGAATGGAACATCATGCCTTTCAGTCTCACCAACGCTCCGGCCCCATGGCAGCGATTCATCAATGAAGTCCTAGCGGACATGATTGATGTCAATGTCATTGTCTATCTCAACAAAATCCTGATCTACTCGGATAACCCCAAGGAGCATGAGGAACACGTTCGGGAAGTCCTTCAGTGGCTCTGGAAGAACAAACTCTTTGCTAACGCGAAGAAGTGTGAATGGTTGGTCAATATGGTCAAATATCTTGGTTACATCATGTCCCCGGCAGGTCTTACCAAGGCCACCAACAAGGTACAGGCAATAACTGACTGGCCTACTCCGCGGAAAGTCAGGGACATCCAATCCTTCCTTGGTTTTGCTAATTTCTATTGCCATTTTATTTATAATTATTCTGAAATCGTCCTTCCACTAAACCGTCTCACCTGAAAGGGTATCAACTGGTTATGGTCGGCCAATTGTCAAGCCGCATTTGACAACTTGAAGTACGCTTTCATGCACATGCACCAATTCTTGCACATTGGGAACCAAACTGGTCCCTTATTGTAGAAACTGACGCTCCAACTACGCCATCGCAGCAATTCTTTCCATACTACTCAATGGCAGTCAAATTCACCTGGTTGTGTTCTTATCCCGAATGCTCCAAGTGGCAGAGCTCAACTATGACACTCACGACAAAGAGCTCCTCGCCATTTTTGAGGCTTTCCAGAGCTGGAGGCATTACCTTGAAGGCTCCAGTGAACCAATCAACGTAGTGACCGACCACAAGAATCTTGAGTATTTTTCTACTACAACGATATTGACCCGACAGACAGGTCTGATTGGTCTGAATATCTCCACACCTTCAATATGGTGATCCGTTTCTGTCCCGGTAAGCTCAGTGAAAAACCCGACACTATGACTAGACGATGGGACATCTACCCAAAAGAGGGGATATTGGCTACGTGCAAGTTAATCCACAGAACTTTCGACCAATCTTCACAAACAAGCAACTAACCACATCACTCCAAGCAACCTTCCTTGAAGGTCTGACTCTCCGAGCATCAATCGTCATGGATATTGAGGCACTCCATAATGCCATCCGACTCTCTCTTCTTCTGGATGCTGAAGCAGCCGCTGGCTTAGAAGCTGCTGCTGATCCATCCAAACCTTGTTGGGCTCTTGGCTCTGATGGTCTACTATGACTGGACAACTGAATCTATGTGCCTAATCATGGAGACATCCGACTTCAAGTCCTCAGATATTTCCACGACCACCTGCTTTCCGGTCATTTCGCTCAGAACCAAACACTTGAGTCCATTCAATGAGAGTACACCTGGCCAAAAGTCCGAGATTTTGTTCGCAACTACATAAGCTCTTGCACGACCTGCGGTCGTAACAAGTCTCAGCGACACCAACCATATGGTCTGCTCAAACCACTTCTAGTTCCGCTTCAGCCAGAACCAAGTATTCCCAGCTCCATCCCTAACCGAGTTCAACCACTGCCACCGCCGGTAGAGGTTGATGGTGAAACCAAATTCGAAGTTGCCGAGATGCTGGACTCAAAGTATGACCAACGGTACAAACTATGCCCGCTTCAGTATTATATCCGGTGGTGAGGCTATGAGGGAACAGACAAAGAATTTTCATGGATAGCCACCAAGGAGCTGTCAGCCAATGAATTACTTCCGGTCTACCATACTCAGTATCCAAACAAACCTGGCCCTGCTGATTCTTATTATGCTTCCTTTCCTCTGTTTTTCTTTTTGTTTCCAGACCAAGACCTCCGGCGGTCTCAGGGACAATTGCCATGATAGCAAATTGAGCAATTGTCTCCTACCGCTTGGTCATATCCAGCCGCAATCCTTCTACTTAGGACTTTTATTTTTATCCTACTTAAATTTCTCTTACTTGGCCTACTCGGCTGTATTTAAACTCAAACTGAATATTTTTCAATTATGTACAAAGTCCAAAATTTTTATGTTTACCGGCTGCCGAATCAGTCGACCGATTACTCACTCCATATCTTCATCCTCATCCTCTTCTTCCCCCTCCTCATCCTCGGTCTCCTCCTTCGCCTTCCCTTTTCCCTTCAACAAAATTCGAACCAACCAATTGAGAACAGCATCCTCGAACTCAGTCGATGAACCCGTCACCGACCCTTCACCTCCTTCTTTCTTTGTTCTCTTCCTCAGAACTCCCTTCAACTGGTCGGCATGTGAACACCTCACTTTTGCGTTGTGACAACCTTCGCACATAGTGCCCTTGGTCAACCACCGGATGCAGGATTCGCATTTCCGGCATACGCATTCCCCGCACTTTGTCAGGGAGGCCTCGCCGACATTGACCTCCTTGATAAAAGTTAGCAAAAGCAAAAAATTTCAGAAAACCAAAATACTCACCGAGGAAAGACCTCTTTTTCTTTTCCTTTTCTTGGTCGTTCCTGACTGAGGCTTTGTAACCGGTCCTTCCACAATCTTGACTGCCGAGTCAGACTCATCCACCATTTTCAAGGACTTGAGAAAACTGAAGTTAGTTCGGTTTGGAAAACAAGCCAAAAGAAAAACTTACTTTTTTCTTACCTCCCCGAGCACCCGACCAGCTTCCTTTGCCACCTTATCGGCGTCCACAACTTTATTGTTCACCTTCTGCTCCACAATGAGCTTTTCCTCCACTGCACGCATCTCAGTGATCGCGTTATTGGCAATCTTCTCGGCCAACTGACGATGCCTTGCGCGTTCCTCTTCCTCGGCCCTGGCCTTTGCCTCAGCCTCATCCTCACAAGCCTTCCACTCGGCTTCAACCCTCTCAGCCTCCTTCCGTTTGGCTTCCTCCTTAGCCAAATGCACTTCTTCGGCTTTTCTCTCGGCCTCTTCCTTGGTGAGACACTCTTCTTCAGCTTTTTGCTCGGCCTCTTCACGGGCGAGACAAGCGGCTTCTTCTCTCGTGCGCCGAATCTTCTCCTTCCTCTCCTTGGCAGCGGCAAGGGCAGCTTCCATAGTGTCAATGTCAATGTTGTTGTCGGGAGTAGTATTGGGTGGGTTAGCGTCAGACATGGTGGAAGCAAAGAAAGAAATTGTTTATAAGTCCAACAAAATGGTCCTGATTTTATAGCCATCACGGCAATCAAAGCCATGAGGCAGATCTTAATGAGATTCATTCCGATCACTATTCCATCAAAAGAACTCTGATCTTTTTCAAAGTCAGATTTTGGACCTCATCTGTTACAACTTACAACCATGCCGACCACAGCCGGTACACTTACCAACCTGACCAAGATTCCTCTGTACTTATACCAGTTACTTTCTTCCAGGTGACCAAGCCGACCGGGCCGGACACCTCGGTCCTTCCGGTCCACTTCGTATTGTTTCCTATTCACTCTCACCCTTAACAATTACTCTAACCGAAACACAATTACTTACCGCGGTCTGCTTCCTTCTTGTGTCACCGGTTGGCAACTACTTTGGTTGCCTCGGTTTATACTTTGGTCTGGCCTGGCTTGACTTCTTTCAGGTCCGGCTTCCCTCCGGTAGCACAGTCCTAATAGTCATGCAATGGATTGAGCAGCGAAGAAAGGTAATGCAAAGCCCTGATAGAATATTGAGAGACTTTTCAAACTAAGTAAAGAAATAATACACTACCAGGGCGGATTCCGTACTTGAACAGATCAACGTTGCTTAGCATTGGGTTCCTTTTTTGACACAACTCCAGGTCCTTCTACTGCGAGAGGTTGAGATAAGATATCTTGTGATGTGTGCCTTTTTCAACACCTGGTGGAAAGTTAACGGTGCATGCGAGTGGTTGCATTCTTCCTCTACATTGTCAGTGACCATAAAGACAAGTCAAAACAAAAGTGCAGGGGGTTGGAGGTGGAAGGTCATTATAATGACTTTCCTCACTGATGGGTTTGTTTTGCAATCCTCAGGCCCGTTTAGCCATCGGATAATAATAATAAGACGAATGCGGAACGTGCAGTGGTAGACAAGTGAGCCAAAAACTATTGGCTTTATTAGGCATTGAATGCCTAATAAATCTGTATGGTTGTGGTGGTTGTGGTGATTGTGGTTGAGATTGTTTTCCAACAATTGGTGGAGAGGTAACGGTGCATGCGAGTGGTCGTGTTCTTCCTCTACATCATCAGTGATGATAAAGAGCAAGTCAAAACAAAAGTGCAGGGAGTCGGAGCTGCAATGTTCTGGTGAGGGACTTTGCAGATATTGTACTACAGAAGTGGCTATGTCAATTCAGATTAAAGATCTTCATGAGTCCGGATCCTGGTATACCGGGATCTGTGCCACAGGTACCAGGGGGTGAAATACCCTGACCTGTGACCTGCCAAAACCCGTGGGAAACGGGTTCGGTATGACCAGGATCCGTGGCAGGTATACCTGCAGGTACCTGCATGACCTGTTATAGTTTTTAACTATAGGTTTTTAGTGCTTGTTACTAGTTAATATGCTACTAATACTTATTGTAACTACTATTAGCATCAACTGGAATCAATTCAATGACAATGAAGTACTTATTCTCAACTTTGTCAGTACTAGTAAGTATTATATTAGTAGTAACAGGTTAATAAGTATAGTAATTTGGGTAGCATACAAGGACCCAGGGCTCTACCACTAACTGAAAATAAGCAATGGAGTTTCATTATACGGTGGTAAGGAAGAAATATTTATGGTTTCATGTGCATATATCAAGTATTAGACTATTAATGTTACTATTACTACTTAATACTAGTGGTATATATTGGACTTGGTACTCTAATACCATATAGTAGTACAAGTACAGATACAGCACACTATTCTTAATATTCTGGTACACTATTTAGTGCTTATAGAAGTAAAAAATAGTTGGTCAAGTATGTAAATCATTTGTCCACGATGACCTGCAGGTACCTGCAGGTCACTAAAAAAATTAAAGTCATGACCTGTGACCTGCAGGGATCCGTGGGAACCCGGTACCTGGACCCGTGGGTCACAATACCTGCAGGTATTCCCACGGATCTACCTGCAGGTACCTGTCCCTAACTGGGACTCATGAAGATTGAATTGATTCCAGTTGATGCTAATATTAGTTACTATAAGTATTAGTGGCATATTAACTAGTAACAAGCACTAAAAATCTATAGTAAAAAACTATAACAGGTCATGCAGGTACCTGCAGGTATACCTGCCACGGATCCCGGTCATACCGGACCCGTTTCCCACGGGTTTTGGCAGGTCACAGGTCAGAGTATTTCACCCCCCGGTACCTGTGGCATGGATCCCGGTATACCGGGATCCGGACTCGTGAAGATCTTTACTTTTAAACATGATCAAGACACACTTCACTGCATGCAGGAACTCATAAGTTTCCGTGACAAATTGAAAACTTATTGAAAACAGCCGAAATGTTCCGAAAACGGAAGTTTCCGGACTTAGGTAAATCTTATCAATAAACTTATCAATTGCAAACAATAGATAAGTTTTGCCGAAGTTGGCAATCTTATGTGACAACTTATAAAAATCTTATTGTGACAAAATGTCACGTTAAGATTTCCATAAGTTCATTCAACTTATGAAAACCTTACGGAAAAATTAGGAAAATATATTGAAAAACTTGGGAAAAACTTATGAAATTGGATATGATAATGATAAGATT
>ML770302.1:0-11463 GCA_009733575.1 Gymnopus androsaceus JB14
CAATTTGTATTGTTGACCTTATCAATAAACAGTGTTTGAGCAGCTAGCTATTAGTGATTTGGAAAAGGTCACACATATAAACTCACTGCTGGAGTGGAATATCTGCCCCTAGAATATGTTGAATGTAGGGTCAACCATTTCCCAAATCTCCTGCCACCATTGTCAAATGGCCATAAAATGCTTTACAGTGCTGACAGCACTTATTATAGCCTTATAGGTGTCTAATGAAATTTCAACACTCCCCCTTGCTAAGATCTGTGGATCAGCAATGGAGTTTGATTTTATGATTTCAAATGGCTTGGCAGGCCATCAGCAAAACCTGGGTGAAGTGGACAGCACTGGATAGTGCTATCCAGCACTCATAGCACTCATAGCACCCATAGCAAGGTCCCCATCTATCCAGAGCTATGGGCTGCTATGGATTTCTATGGATTGCTATAGAGCATGACATCTGTCATGTCCGGCACCTGTATCAGTCCTTCCCTCGACGTCTTGTTGCTCTGCACGAGAACAACTTCTCATGGATTGGTTATTGAGAGTTTGTAGATTTTTGGCACATTTCGAAGTTTTTCTTGGGTTTTCTTGGTTACAATCATGTATTGTATATAGATAAAAGTATTGTACAAAATTTCTGTACAAAAAGATGATGAATTGTGGCCACTGCACTTGCCAGCGAAGCAGACGACAAGAAACAACGAGGTCTGGGGGCCGTGGGAATAAAATTTCCGAAAACAGGGGGTTCATCAGTTTTGGCCACGAGTGTAGCTGATCTAAATATACTTTTCAGGCACTTCTTAGGCTTATTTGACTCAATTGGACACAAGGGGGCTCAAGAAATTAAGCACCCAACCGGGGGTAGGTTAGTTAGTTCGGTTGGCCGGAAAAAAAAAATTCCACCCCCCTATTTAGCCTCAGAATTGCATTTCATGAGCTTAAAAAAGCTTTGCAGAAGCATTAGCACCTTGTCTTGAAGCTGCTGACAGTGTAGGTAGTGCATCCTTCCAATAGCTCCAAGTTCTGGTGGTGGCACCAACCATCCTGTTGTCTACCACATCTTTAAGGTTCAGTTGTTTTTTTTATTGGAATGGTAAAGTACATAAAGTAATCCTTGTGAGAGTGCTTTGACAGTAGTAGTACCTGGTAGTACTAAAAGTAGTATGTATTTGACTACTATCTTATCTAGATATACCATATATAGGCATGTGAATGCTTACATAGTATAGTAGTCCCTTCCGAATGTTTGAAAGAAAAAAAAGAAGGAATTTTGACCTGCGGTCACTATTTTTTTTCTTGAGCCCCCTTGATTGGACATTACAAAAATGCATTTTGAGGGTCAGTCAAAAAATAATTTTCAGGCCTCGCAAGGACCCACCCTACCTACCCCCGGTACGGGATTTCCTGGCCCAGACCCCTTGCTCATAATAAGTGTAAATTATACAGCTATAACAGTAAACGGTGAAGTGCAGAGCCCTACCTCATCAGCGAAACCTGTATGACGTGGGCAGTGCTTGAGCGAACTGTCCAGAGTAGAGATGGGCACGAATAGCAAATATTTGCAAATATTCACGGATATTTGGTATTTGTTATTTGTGAATAGAGTAATTTTTTTGACACATATATTCATGACACAAATGTTTACTTGAGTGGAAATATCTGTTTCAGAACCACAAATATTTGTGGTCATTTAATCACGAATATTCACGAATACTTGTAGATAGCTAATACTCAACTTGGGCATAGAAATAACAACTTAAAAGTACTTATAAGTTCACTATTAGTACTCAATATGTATCAAAATGGCTACAATACATATATACAATTTTGGCATGTGCGGGAATTGAACTCAGCTGGTTAGCTATTGTCGGAAGGCCTGACCTTAATCCAGAGTCGGCACCGACAACCACTTACAACCACTAAGCCATATGGATTTTGTTACATTTACCTAACCATACATGTATATACCTATCCAAACAATGTTCCAAAACTTATACTAAGTTTATTTATCCATAAATGTACTTAAACAGCTAAGTACATAAGTCAATTATAATTCTTTTTGAATATAACTTTTTCAATGAATACTGGCTACCCGGAAAAGTGACCGGATTTTTTGCTGGCCAGCCCGGCACAAAAAATTCCGGTTACTTTTCCGGGTAGCGAGTATATTCGAGTATTTGTCCCGAAATACTTGTATTCATGTATATTCGTTACTCGAGTGTTTATAACTGAAGATACTCGAGTATTTATCCAAGTATAAATAGTTGATTTTGTAAGTAAATATTCGTGACACGAATGACAAATATACTCGAGTACATATTCGTGCCCACCTCTAGTCCAGAGTTCCCAGCGCTCCAGCGTCCCAGCACTCAGATGGTCCAGCCGATGCAGGAGGGGGCTCCCAGAAGCTCCCAGAGGCCGCAAAATTACCTTATTTGGAAATAACGTATGATTTTATATTTCTGACAGCACTGGCAAGCGCTAGGAGCTCTGGGAGCTCTGGGAATTCTAAGTATTGCTGTGGGAATTAAAACGCAAAATACAGGTTTTGCTGATGCTTGAGCTCCTTTCCCAAACTTGCGAACAAATGATATAGTGCTAGACGGGAGAGATTATTGCTGTTTTCATAAAAGTTTGCTGCCCTCGACATTTCACTCTCACGGACTTTTTGCGTGCTCTGAGCCTTCAACGCTTTTTGGTCATATCTCAGTAGATACTGTAGCGATTACCTTCTAATATAGTGCATCATAGTTGTCTATTCAAGCTTAAGGTGTAACACTAAAAACATTAAAGATCTAAGCACATTTATTTTTTGCCACAAATTGCAATACCGTTCGAACATTCCAGTTATCACAGTGTAATAAAATTATTTGGAAGCATTCTGAGTAGTAGAATACATCCGATAAACTACAGTACAGATGCAAATGCACTTGAATAAGGTCACTGAACTTGTGATGGAGGTCCAGTAAAGCACCTGCATTGCTTGCTTACTTTTGTGAGTCCTCAAGTCTAAAATGATGAATGCACAACAACTTGCTCGGAAGGAAGCTAAAAAGAGACAGAAAAACAAGAAGGAAGATCTTGGTGAGTTCCGTAGCCTTCTTTCAAAGTTGAATCCTTGAAGAACTCATCCAACTTTCATAGCTACACCAGATTCCGTGTCACCTCCTCTTTCTTTCCCTCAGTCTTCTGGATCCCCTGAACCAAGTCGAAATAGAAGCCCAAGCCCTGAGATTTCACCACCACCTGAAATGGCAAAACCAAGCAAGTGCAAGATGCAAGCTGCAATGCACCTGATGGGTTTCAAAGCCAATTCCACCGGTTTCCTTGACAAGCCGGAAATTCATTCAGATGATGAAGATAGCGAAGGTGAAGATAGCGAAGGTGAAGATAGTGAAGATGAAGATGATGAAGATGAAAATGATGAGGATGGTGACCTGGATGAGGATAGCAACTCGGAAAAAGTAATTTCTAAAGTCCAAAAGACAAAGGTGTTAGCTCCGCTAGTAATAAGACTCAAACCCAAGAAGAAAGGCAGCACCAAACAAGGTAAATTGTTTTCAACACTCACTGCTGTGCCTGTCTATACTCAATCACTCTGCAGTATTCACATTCTCAGTTCCAGTTGGTGATGCAGATGAAGCTATACACCTCACCACGCCCATCTCTTGGTCCAACTTTGAGCATGCACTTGCCAATGCACATGGTATTGCTCCCAAATCCATTCAAGTTGCCTATAGGTTCAGTACCTTGCCTCAAACCAGCAGCTTCCATCATGTTTGGGATGCATCTGAGCTTGCAGAGCTTGTGAAAGATGCTGAAGTAGCGGAAGATGGTCTTGCCAAGAGCAGAGCACAGATAAAAAAGAAGTTCGTGGTGCTACTGAAGCATACAGGGGAGTAGTCTGAGAAGGAAAAGAAGGCAAAGGCAAAGGCAAAGGGTAAAGCTAAGATGGGAAAGAACAAGGTCTGTATGTCAGCTGTCAGCATCTCGTCAAGTACTAATGTTCTCATAGCATAAATGTGCCCAACGATCTGATTCTGATTCTTCTGACAATGATGATGGCGAGCAGAAGCCCAAGAAGAAAAAGATGGGCCAGGAGCAATGGATAGCACAGATTACTGCAGATAATCAGTGCTTGGAGCACAAGCATGTTTGCCTCAAAAGTATTGCAAGTCATCCGCTATTGAAGAATGCAGATATCGCAACTTGGGCTTTGATCATGGTAAGTACTTTGCGCACCAGTTGCATTTGTTCTGACATACATGGTAGACCACTGGATGGCCATCAACAACCAATCCTCCGCCAAAATTGAAGCTTGATTTTGAAAAGGTGACTGCTGCTCCCATTCCTCAGGCTCCTCTGCCTACTTATCAGACTCCAACAATGGGTGGATACGGGCCTTATGGCACATATACGCTACCTCCTTCCTCACCATTCAGACCTCATTGCTATTCAAGATGCAATGAGTTGCCAAGCTCCGATCCTATTGAGCCCATGGAGGATGTAACCCTCTTCCCGCCATTGCAACAGTGGTTGATAGATCTCGATAATGGTGTACAAGGGCACGATGGCCACAACTTTGCCTCGTTTGCACCTGATTTCCTTTGAGAAAAGTATGTGTGCATCTCCAATTTGGATGGACTGATGACACCGGATATTCTGGAGATGTGTGGCGGCATGGCAAGAGGGACAGCAAAGAAGATTATTGACAATGCAGCAAGAGAGTGCAAGGATATTAGGAAAAAGGAGAAACAACGTGTTAGGGAAATGGAAACAATGCCCCGTCATTACAACTAAATAGCTTATACTGTGCATAAATAAGAACAAGCTAGTATCCGCAATGGGAGAACCATCCCTTCGCATCATCTGCACTAACAGACCACACAGCTTCGTTGAGTAGCAAGTAGACATCAAGATCGTCCTTCTCTGACATCGCTGCACGTATGATACCTCCATGGTGTCGGACGTATGCCTTGATAGCGGAAAACGTGAGTTCAATTGGATTGTAATCAGGTGAGTAGGGTGGTAGAAACACATAACGCATTCCACTGCAACAGAAATCAGACAGCTTTCATAAAAGAACAAAGAGTGAATCACCAAGCTTCAATCATATCAAGTACTTTCTCATTCTTGTGAATCCGACAGTTATCCATCACAATAATGGAATTAGGCTGTGGCCATGGGTTCATTTGGTCAAGGAGTCCATCAATAAAGCGTCGAAACCGTGAATTGTTGTATGAGCCTTCAACCATATCAACGGTTAGGATACCAGTGCTACAGAGAGCGGGTAGGATGGAGTATCTGTTGCTCATTCAGTCATAGAATAAATAAATGGATAGAGTATACACACCTCCGCCCATGTACAAAAAATGGTTTTCCGTGTTGCTCATTGTCCTTTCATTGCCCATGCATACCCTAGATATGCAGTTCTTCTGTCAGCAGAGCTCTCATCTATGAAGACTAACTGGTCTGAGGTGTATTGTAGTCCAATAAGTGATACATATTGGGCACGTTTGATTGTGCTTCGTTCAATTGCATTTCATGTTAACTGCTCATTGATATGAGCATAGAGCACAGAAGAAAATAGTGCTACAGACCTTCTTCATAGTGAATCCACCACGCTTGAGAGTTCTCCAGAGTGTAGTCTCGGATACAATAGCACCAGTCAAGTTTTCAAGAGCTTGTTTCATTTCATCCAGAAAAGCATCGCATCCATCGCCTTGAACACATCCTTGAATGAACTGAGAAAATACATATTAGGAGTGCAGAGGATATGATAGATAGTAAGCTCACGAAAGCTTCCTCAGTTGATAGATGCCTTGGCCTTCCTCTCAACTCAACAGCTGCTTTCGGTGGAACAACATCTCCAGTGGTCTTCCAATGATGAAGGATAAGGCGTTGCTGGCGTTGGCTGACATGTGTCAAGGCTAGAATTTCCAAGCAAGTATGAAGCTCAGAGAGTCGTAAAACTGTCCAACAAAGCTGTTCTGATAACGGTCTGGTTATGGATGTTGTTATCACAAGAGCAGGTGAGAATTCAACGTGCCAATGTAGTTTCATGTGTCTCTAAAGTGCATTTGCATCTGTACTGTAGTCTATCGGATGTATTCTACTACTCAGAATGCTTCCAAATAATTTTATTACACTGTGATAACTGGAATGTTCGAACGGTTTTGCAATTTGTGGCAAAAAATAAATGTGCTTAGATCTTTAATGTTTTTAGTGTTGCACCTTAAGCTTGAATAGACAACTATGATGCACTATATTAGAAGGTAATTGCTACAGTATCTACTGAGATATGACCAGAAAGCGTTGAAGGCTTGGAGCACACAAAAAGTCCGTGAGAGTGAAATGTCGAGGGCGGCAAACTTTTATGAAAACAGCAAGAAGAAGTCACTTGCATTGCCTCTCATTGTGTCGGTAATATACCTTGAAACCATAGAACCTCAATCATTGTACATCAACAAGTTGCGTGTACCAGTATGAGATATCCATGTCATATATGTATAACCAACTTAAAATAAGCTACTGGTTAAGTGCTTTGCAATGCTTCATACATTGGTGCTAAACCTCCGAAATCTACATGGTTCAGTGGTCCAAAAACATATATTTGTAATAGTAGGCTTTGAATCAAAGCGGACCTAGACATTTGTAAGAGTCTTCTGAACCGGACTGCAGCAACACCCAAAGGATAACTTTGTATCAGTATTCCATTTCTGTCTACACATCCAGTCAGCTTCAGCTTCAGCTGTAGATTGATTCAACTTGATGTGAGGGTGCATGACCTGGATATCGGACAAGTATTGTGTCCAGTGTGCAATTAGTTCAAGTGGGGGATCAGGAAATGACTGAGTGAAAAAGATGCTTTCAATAACAATCACAGTGCCTGAACATACTTGTCTCTCACCTCGAGCCACTTTAAAACATGGTAGATATTCTCTGCACCACATTGGGGATATGGAAGTTGGGCCAATGGTTGGAAGCTCTGGAGATCGCAAAGAAGTTCAGGGCAGGGCAGGGATGACCTAACTTCTAAACCCCAGTTGTTTGCAAGGAGATCTCTACAGGATTATGAGGAAAATTGTGTGTTTTTGTAATACCATCACAAACCTGAGCATGGCCTTTGGTAGCTCACCAGCATGAATGTCCTTTGCAATGCGGATATATCGATGTGCTATGTCCTGGGATACCGACGGCCAAGGGAAAGGCTCCCCAGGGGGTGATGGATGTGGCAAGAAATCATAAAGTTCAATAAGCCTTGTTTCATCTCTGCCAATGATTGAGCAGAGGCCACAAATAGCTGTCTTGAGGTCAATCCAGGTAATATCTAACAGCCAACGGATCTTGTCAAGAGAAGGATCAGGCACCAAGTTTGTGACTTGAAGGAGATGAAAGAGTAAAGGAAACTCTGACTGAATATGGTGGGCAAACGAAACAGACACACCACTATGCGGCCTAGGCATTGTCATATCAGGCAGTGTTTTCCAAAAGAAATCCATATAAACATAGTCCTCCCAAAGTCCTATCAAATCTTTGGGTGCTGGATGGATTTTCTAGGTGCATGTCAGAATTGTTATGCACACTGAAAAGTATGAAACTAACTTCCATCCAAGGAATCATCATTTCCAGTTCATCAAGCTCGAAAATATAATCTGGATTCATAGCTTGAATCAGAGGCAATAGTTCCACAGATGGAGGCAATGAGGTGATAAATGGGATCAAGTGGTACCGGGGAAATCTTGAAGGATAATCAAAACATGAAGTTCAATATCTTTGTGAAAAAACATACCCATCTTCATAACCAATATCTTTATATTGACAAGCAGATAATTTCAGAAAGGAACGGGCCAGATCCATCCGATGGTCCAAGCTACCAATATAGAAAATCTGTGAGTGCTTTGGATCACGCAGGAAATCATAAAATGATGCATGGTGCGCAAAGATTTCTTCACTTTCATCTCCATCTAGGTGCAATTCAAACAGTGAAGAAATGCCACGCAGGACCAACTGTGCATCCCCGCTTTCCATTTCAAACAATAGATCAAGGGCAAGGAGAGTCAAATCAAAGTTTGCCAGAGCATGTAGGATAGGAATTAGTTGGGCCTGCCTGGGAGCAGTAGAAAGTATTGTCATGTAAAGCTGGTCCAGTGAACCAAATGCTGAATCTGATTCAGTACTGTTTTGGTCTGTGACAATAGCCAGACGCTCTGTTGGGCGATAATTTTTGTCATCAATGAACTTTATTATAGTGGATGCATAGATGAAATAGCCAGAGGATTTCCAAACAAGTTCTTCCAAGACATCAGGTAGAGGCCATGGATGTGGAATATTGGCCATGGTTCTGTGCTCATGATGAATTCGTGTGAATTCACTGCGGAGATATTTTCAGACATCATTCAATGACTGTTCCACATTGAATAGATGGCATGAACCATGGTAGAGTGGTGATTCAAACATCTCCTGAATATGGGCTTCTGGTCTGCTGGCAATGATAACTCGAAGAGGGAGATGATCTGCAAGAGAGCTCCTGATTGCACGCAGTATTTCCAGATTAACACGATGACCTTCACACTCATCCAGACCATCAATGAGGGTTGTAACAGGGTCTCAATGTTTAGAGGTATGACAAGGTTCAGAAATCAGCTCCTGGAGCTGAGTATCAATGGATCTGCCAACAATAGATGGATTGTCTTCTACAATTTGGGAAATTGGACCTTTCAGCCAGGGAACACCAATTGCAAGCTGATAAGCAATGGTTGCAAATAGTGTTCTTGCATTCCCACGTGTAGCATGACCTCGTTTGAAAAAGAAGCAACCTCCAAGCCGGCCTGCATCCTGCAATTGGCAGGAGAGTGTTTGCATAATAGCAGACTTTCCTGCACCTGCAGGACCATACAGCCAAAGAATATTACTACTTGTTGGGTCTGCTCCCAGTGTCCATTCCTGCAGATCTTTGAGCATTTTCTCACGTGTTTCGGGATGACATCTTGGTTGGGGAAAGCTCTCCACCGGGTCATGAAGAGCTTCCAATGCTACCACACTATGTAGTATGTTGATCCCTGTACTCAGTATTCAGTTCTAGCGGGGATGTATCTCATTTAAGGGTTCAACGTGAATTTTTCATCTTGGCGCTGGATGGTATGGCTTACGAATGTTCCGCCATTTATGGTTGTTGGCAGTTCCAACTGCGGAAGCCCCCACAATGGAGGCAGATATCCACCCAAGCATTCAGTTCCCTGAATGGGAAAATTATTGAATCCCTGAATTCCCGGAACGGGATCTGAGAGATATGGTCGACTCCAATCTTGCAGATGAAAATTGGGATCAATGAAAGTCTCGGTGTGCTCGCTGTGATGAGGAGCGCCATGATTTGTCCCCGAGATGAATTATCTGCAAGAGGGGAGTTTAATCAGTATCTAGATACAAATCAAGTCAAAGGTTAAAGCGCACGATACGACGTGTGTCAAGTCTGTCCCGTGTTTCGAATCCTTCTTTGTACTCCAGATACTCCTGCTTTGGAGTTGTCAGTCCAAAAATCGTCTACTGGCCTTCCCCAATCCCATGAGTGACTTGCTTCGTCTGGAGGGAGCACTAAGAGCCCCAGACACAGATCTTGTTGACAAATTCAATTACAATTGTAGGTTTTGTATTATTCTACAAATTACTACAGCTGTAAGTACCATCAATTATTAATACCATTATACAGTATGGCGCGCAAAATTCGGGCCCGCCTCCGCTTCCCTCCCCTCCCTCGCTGCGCTCGGGGGTCCCCCGGGCTGGGAAGTCGTCAGCGGGCACCCTAAAGCCTCGTTTGCGCTTATTTTGATAGGCGGGAGCCCCTTACCTAACCTCAACCCCTAACCCCTAACCCAGCACGTTTGGCAATGCCGGACTAGCTCTCCAATGTAAGATTCACCCTTCGGGCGAACCCTAACGAGAGCTAGCCACGGCATTGCTTGGAAATAAAAAAAACACAACCTCATTAATGTTTTTACATTGGGGATTGAACACTCGCTGCTACTAGGTACAGCTTACCTCACCTGTCAGAGACGCCAACAAGAATACTGTTATGCCATCAGGCGCATAGAAGCCATGAATGTAATTGAAATATATTACATCACTGTTGCTACATGTATTTACAACTGTAAGTAATTTGTAGAATAATTAAAAACCTACGACTGTAATCATTTATCAACAATCCTGGTGTCCTAGGTTGGCACTAAATGCTGCTGATTGACTCGGACAGCCAGGGCATCCTGCTCAATATTTACGTCACCACCTGCAGCAATGAAGTTTCCTCCGTTAATATGAATGCGATGACTGTTTTCGAAGAAGGGCATGGATGGGGAGAAAGATGTGGATGGGGAGAGAGATGTGGATAGAGCGAGAGATGGTTCAACAGCAATGTCTTGGTACTGCCATGATTCCGATTCTGAACATCATCCTCGTTTGATCCTCGTGGTATCTGGCATACAGCACTGGATGAGATCAATGCTACCACGCCGTCACTGCATTATTTCTCATTGTACCTAACTGTTGCTGTAAGTACCGATATACTCTAAAACGTTTCTCCTCAATATATTCAATAACGAGCCAATGTGCTACATGCTATCCCTTACATCCATTTCAAGTTTCCTCCATTAATCTGAAAGCTGTGACTGTTTTTGAAGAAGGAGAGATGTGGGTAGCGGGGCACTGCTATGATTTTGAAGATCATCCTCGTGGTATCCTCATTCCCCCTGGCGTACAGCACGCTATCACTTGCGTTTACCTTTTCGTTGGAAACTATAGAATCGTACAATTTTTCATCGCGGCCCCATCCCTATAACGCGCCACCGTCACATCCAATCAACTGGGCCTTTCAACTTTTCTGCGACAGATTCTACTTTCTATACAGTGCAACGTCCGCCAGAAGTCACTGACGCGGTAGGTATACGACTACAAGTGATCAAGTCAACTAATGTACCATTTCGATCGACTGTTGATCTAGGATGATGCATGATGCCTTAGTGCCATCAGTTCATTGGTTCAGTGCTACGAATGATGCATGATGGATCAATTTTTGAGTTCAGTTCACCAGTTCAGCAGACACACCGCCAAAGATTATGCTTCAGTCTGACTGAAGCATAATCGGAAATGAAATATTTCAGTACCTAGATGAAATATAATTCGTCGGACAAGTGTATAAAATAAATATTTCCCTGGACTTGCGAAGGAATTACATTTCGGCCCTTGGAATTCTGAATTTTAGACAGACTTCCAAAACAACGCCTTTCAATTGAGCTCTGAAAACAATGATTTCAATGCAAATTGAATTCATTTATTTTATCACAAGAATGAAAGTATCTGTTTCGGACAACCCTTTCAGCTGGTTCCCGAAAGACAATACTTCAATTCTCGGCCCGTCCCGGGCCGCTGCCAAAGCGGACAGCGAAAGGCAATCTTTCAGTCCAAAATTGAATTGTT
>ML770303.1:0-11311 GCA_009733575.1 Gymnopus androsaceus JB14
GTGAAGTTGATAGCTTTCTCAGGTCCGAAGCCCTGTGTAGATCCTACGGCGGTTACAAAAAGGACATGTACCAGGGAACACGGGCATGAATGTGTTATCATCGCAGACAGAGAGAGAATCGTGGCCTCCGCGTACACCACCCTAAATGTATGTAAATGTAAAGTCAGAGGAGGAAAGAATCAAGGCATGAACTGACATCGCCCGATGCAAACATCACAGATATACCCGGGAACCCAGCGCCATGTAGCCGTTACATATCTTGCTGTGGACAAGAAGAGATTTAAATATATTAAAAAAGCAGACAGCTGAAAGACCAACGTTGCCATGCTGATTCCAAAATCCGCTTCATTATCGGCGTAAGATGTTGTCATGACTGAAGGTGGTGTGGCAACGCCGTCGAGGAAAGTAGTGGTGTCCAACAGGGACGTGCCAAAGTCATCCCCACCGACTGATAAGAACTCGATGGGGACTTCCGTCGCAACACCTGATTTGGGGCTCAGCAAAAAAACAAAACAAAAAATCTAATCCAAGGAGCACCAACCCGTCGTGTACTGTATATCCAAGTTCGCCTCGGTTCCTGCGTCACTAGCTTTCTGCGTATTAATTCCACCATCTGTACTCAACAGAGGTGAATGTGGTTGTGGATGGAATATCGGGACGCAAGAGTTTGAGGAATTCCTAGTACATTATCAGCGGTCTCACCACACCGGCTCATAAAATCACGAACTGAAAGGTCCGCAGTCTGTGCAAATTCGTCTTCGTAAGCAGTAACGAGGAGGGAATTGGTTTTTTCCGTAGCTGGGGTCGCTGGGATCCCATAGAGCTCTTGTAAACATGTCGGAGTCACGATACCACTTGGAAGGCTTGAGTTGCAGGATGCGGCGACGGCTCGTTTGTCAAAGCTGATGGAGCTGGCAGGAGCTAGACGAGTATTGGGCCCTATAAACTGGGTAGTGGGATGGATTACATCGACATGTCCAACCAGCTCGGACGGCAGAGAGACGGAGAGTGTACGCGTGATCGTATTCGACATATCAGGGTGCGTGAATACTTCAAACTGGGTAGCAAAGAGCTGGTTTGCCTGTAAGACTGGGAGCGTGATAGATACCCAATCACCGTTGGGAGAGATCACGGTGGGCTTGAGGCCGTTCGCAGATGCGAAGGCGGAAAAGGCTGAAACCGTCTCCAAAGAAGGTTGGACAAAGGATTTGACCTTCAAAGTTTCAATATATCTCGTCAGCCATGTATACGTGCAAATGATTAGACAAATCAATGAACCTCCTCCATTGACAGCCACTGTCTGAACCCAGGGCTCCCTGGTGTAGAAAGGGACATCAGTTTGTCCTCCAGACCGGCGACGTTGTTGGACGTCAAAGCAACACGAAGAGTGAGCATATCATTAGCAGGTGCAACACCTTGGCTGACGAATCCAGCTGGAGCGGATGTACGGCTCTCGTGTACAACCATACCTGCAGAAGCCATAGCTATGATTGAGAGGAGAGTCAGGAGCTTGCAGAGGGCCATGATCGCGACACTGAGGGGGAAAGGGAGCGATGAACCTGGGTAACAGTCTATTCCAATTGAGTATATAAACCCATCCAAAGTCAGGTGAAGAAGACGCGCGCTGCAAGCTATCTATACCCAAATCATACCGCAATTGACACCCCCCATATGTCTTTCTCATATGCTAGCCAGGTCCAAGATCTTATCGGTGGGAGTTAGCTGAGCATTCTCTCAGGAGGTACTGCCAGGTTGATATTCACTCACCCCGGTAGAAGACTGCCGCAAGGGAACAGAACTAAAGGAACATGAGTGGACCACAACAGCGACGACCGTATAAGGAGCAGGAGCAGCACGCACAGATGTCATGGGTTTGCTGCAGGTAGTTGGGACGGAACTAGTGATGTGCCGGCTGGGGCCCGGCTCAAAAGCCCCGGCCACGGCTCAGATAGCCCCGGCCAGGGCTGATCAAAATGTTGAGCCGGGCCCTACATGGCGGCTGGGGCTCGGCTAGGGCCCGGCTCAGGCTCAGGCCCCGGCTCAAGGTACATATATGAAATCCCATTTTTTATCTGCAAATAATGTCATGTTCAATGTCAATTCAATGTAAATCATACACCCAAGCATAAAATCCATTGTGAGTGCATGTACAACCTTGAAAGCAGCCAGAGAATGCAATAGACTAAAATTTATAACTATTTACAACCACTTACATGACATTTAGCAACAGAATAAAGCTTGTTTTTCCTGAGAATAGTCTTATAAAATGGTGTAAAATTATGTGTTTGGCAAAATATAGTTAGTTTTGAGCACAAAATGATGCATTCCGTTGGTAAAATAAAGTGCCCTGAGCCCCGGCCCAAGACTCCGGCTCAGGGCTTTCAAGAATCTGAGCCGGGCCTTGAGCCCTCCTGAGCCCTAGAGACGGCTGGGGCCAGTTCCGGCTCAATCAGGCCCGGCTCGGAGGGCTCAAGGGCTCTGAGCCCCAGCCGGCACATCACTAGACGGAACGAGCAACCGGGAGGTATGTAAAGGAAGAATGATAAGAAGGAAAATCGTTCTTTGCGAACGAGCAATCATGAGTGCGAGTATGACCTACACAAATGTTCTACCGGCAAGCTTCGACTGGAACTTGATTTATGGGTGGAGCTAGCGCAGCTAGCCCATACTACGCCGATCACGTGAAGGTCACAAAGCATGGCTAATTCGCGTGTTTCACGCGTTGAAGGTGAACAATAGAATGAGTATTAGCAAAACAATGAAAATACCACCTCCTCTCCTCAATCATGTCCGCTCAGAATCCTCCTACGAAATGCGCCAAGCCTTGGTGTAAAACACTGCTGCCAGATGGCTATAAGTTCAAAAACTGCAAAAAGTGTCTCGATCAGAATACTAGTAAAAGAAATTGCTCTCGGAAAAAGGCAGCCGGAGGACAGAAGCGGAAACGACCTATGGATGAGGGTGACAGCAGCGAAGATAATGATGATGCAAATGAAGCGGATTTCAAGGTCTGATATCTCGTTCTTAATTATGCAATAAAATACTAACGGGAAGGTGGGGGGATGTTGCAGATGGCGACGCGCTGTTTAAACTGCGAGCGTCAGCACTTCAGTCACCTACTAAAAGTCCCTACTTAGGCTTAACTATCCCAGCCTAGGTTGGCCCTAAGAGGGGTCAGATACCTGGGACATCCCAGGCCAAGATCCATTGGGAAGCCCAACCTGGGCTGTCCAGGTGTCTGGGGTCCCATGTCCTGGGGATGCCCAAGTTACCATGCCCTGGGGATGCCCAAGTTACCATGTCCTGGGGATGCCCAAGTTACCATGTCCTGGGGATGCCCAAGTTACCATGTCCTGGGGATGCCCAAGTTACCATGTCCTGGGGATGCCCAAGTTACCATGTCCTGGGGATGCTGCCCAAGTTACCATGTCCTGGGGATGCCCAAGTTACCATGTCCTGGGGCTGCCCAGTTCCAATCACCCAAGAAATATCAAAGCTAAATGTCTTAAGAGGCATAAAATAAATGCATACGCATATTCTAAACAATAATTAGGCATAAGTATAACAACAAACTTGGGCATCACAGACAGCCAACTATAGCTTTGCAGAATCATGTCCACTTTGATTAACTATGTAAATACACAATCCAATAAGTCTACAATGTACATACTACATATCCCCATCAAACTCATTCACTGACTCCATCTCTCGTACATTGTCATTGAGATCCAGCGCATCAATGCGCTCGATCAAACCCACATCCAACTCATCATCATCAAACTCTTCGAAATCATCCTCCGCATCATCCTCATCATCTTCCTCCTCGACCACTTTCTGCACAAGCTCCGTCTCGACCTCCAGTTTTGCTTGAACAAGTTCCGTTCCCAATGGTCCCCATGATTCCATCAGTTTATCTCGTTGTATAGTCGACAACGCTCTCTCCCATACAACATACAACCGGGCGAGATCTTTCCGATGTTCCTGCAATTGATATATAATATTCAAGTCTAGGAAATATATATTAGAATATGAAACGGAAATTTAAAAACCAAATACGCACCTTCCGTATCTTCCATTGACCTCACTACCACAGACCACTCCTCCCTAAACCAGTCCTCCAGAGCCACTTCCTCATACCTCAGCCGAAGGAACTCCTCATCACAACGATCACGTAGGAGAATGCCTCGAATACCGGTTCTGACGTGCTCGTCGCATAACCACAGAGGTAGGTCGGCGGTATCATCGTCATCAGAAAGGCCAATATCATCCCAAATAGAGTCGTCGACATCAAGAGAGAATAATTCCTTCATCACGATAGGTCTTGGAGCCATAGCATTCGCTGGGGCACGTTTTGCTTCAATTAAATGATCCATTTTGAGCGCAAAGGTCATTATATTTCCTCGCTAATGACTGGATACCGGGATCCTCGACGAGTAACGGAATGCTCTGTATGATTGTGTAGTTTCCGATCTGAAGCTGCAAAAATATCGTCAGAAAAGTACAGCTAGAGCATAAATCGACGTACTGTTCATCTGCCGTCGGAAGGACCGTTCTAGTCGATCTCGTTCAAATTTACGGGAGCGAAGCTTCTGGCGTAATCGAAACTTCAAAGCTCGAGCATTCATACGATGTGTAATGAACGGGCTGGATGCAAGGTGTCGATATTGCTCTCTCCCCTCTAATCCCATTGCGCGTTCCTTGGCGATCAAGATTTTCTGCGTCTTCTCGAGCTTCTCCCTCAATGGTACCACTTCCAACTCCGCCGTAGCGACCTCGTAAGGCTCCGCTGATAGATCGATGATAATTTGCTCAAGCCGTTTAACATTGTCGGCAAGAGTATCCCGTATCTTTCGCAGTCGAAGAGCTTCCTCAACCGCCTTTCTGGCTGCTACCTTTGACTGTCCTGAATTTAAGAATCAATATCACCCTCTGATACAAAAATTAAAAACGTACTAGGAAGTGGTCTTGTCTGTGACTCAACCTGTAACCGCCACTGCTCACGGAGAAATTCCGCGTCGTGCATTGACCAATTAACCTCTTTGTCAGCCTTTTCACGCTGCGTTCGAGCATGTCTCCACTTGCGCGCTATCCATAATCCCAGTCCCCACAAACTTTCGCGATCCAAATGCTGAATCTGTGAATCGAGGGTATAAAGACGTTGGTGGTGCTGGATAAACTTATCTGTCAGTGCACAAAACAAGCATCAAAACAACGACTCACCCCACAAACTCTCAAGTACGCGATTAGTTTGCTTATAGAGTGCCAAAATCGTTCGCATCCCTCACCATCCGCCAAGCCAAAACCAGTGCGTTTCCGAGGATGATAGATGCACTGGCATGGCCAGCCGTGACCGAACGCATGGAACACGGAGATTGCAAATGAGAGACGGCCTAGGTAGTCATTCTCGAGAAAATCCCATTTGACGCAACTTCGCTCCAGTTGGCATGCGATATCGTAAAGCAGACCGACAGTCCAATCGGCAGGAAGATGTTCAAATAAAGTATTGACGAGGGTGAGAGCGTAATGCTGTCGTTCCCCGGGAGTGGTCATATTGACTAGCCACAGGACGCGGTCATGACGGCATAGCATTCCCATCAAAGCAGTCGAGTCGAAAAATTGTGTACTTGCTTTCTGTCTATCGCCATCGGCAGCTGTGAAACTGTCTTCACAGGCGTCCAGTACTGAGTTTGGTACCCTCAAAGACCCCTCGAACCCATCTTCTTCATCCGGATTTGCTGCCCCTTTCTTTGCTTTTGTACTGTTGTCTCTTCGTGGTCGCACTTCTTCTACGAACTTTTTCCATATCTCAACTTCCTCTGAAGGGATGAATACTGTCTTCGGATGTTCGTGTTTTGGATCTCGACTACTGTGCTTGTTGTTCTTCTGCGTGAAACAAGCGTCTAAGCAGACTAATGCGCTCAGACTGAACGAAGTGTGATAACTCGTTAGTAAAAAAGAGTATGTACATGATAGATAATCACATACCCTTCTGCGAAACGAGAATTTGCCCCAAAACAGATCGGACACCTTGCTCGGAGGTAGTCGGATGGACGTGTAAGCACTGAACCGATGGGATCCCTACGGCCTCTCTTACCCGGTCGTTCATCTTTGTCGTCCTCAGAAGCAGGACTCGGAGAACTCTCCGGAGTGAAGAGCCTCTCACTTTGGAGATCATCACGAGCGGGTGATTCCTCGCGAGTGACGTTAGTGGACTCAGTATCGACTCGAATAGCTTGACGAGATCTTTGCAGAACCGAATCCACAAATTCATTGGTTGACTGTTGAAGGTTGTTATACCACTGTAGGGCATTCGCAAAGCGCCGCCTAAGAGGATCCTTGATGCATAATCAATTGAGCATCCCAAAATGACGAGCAAGAGAACTCTCACCTGTCCGCGCAACTGGTATCCTTGACATTTGAGGAAATCTTCAATTGTATTGCAGACAGCGGTGTTATTAGGAGAGATACGAAGGAAAAGGCGGCTGACAAAGTCCAGAACACGAAGGTCGACGGCCAAACTGGGACGTAGTGGCGCACAACCAAAAAGTCCTCGTTTCATGAGCTGAGTTGCAGCCGTTTGGCAGGCGCATGTTCGTATGGTAATTTTTTCGAGTTCTGTAGGAACATTACAAATGAATGATATATATTTCAAAGCAAACTCACTATTAAAACGAACAACTAGTACCTCTAGACCTAACCCTTTAGTGAGACAGACGCACTCCTCAGCCTCCACCGATAACTCTTCTGCTAAATTCGAGGATTCCCGAACATACTTCATGTACGGTCCAATCAGACGAGGTATCACCTCGTCTGTCCATCGCGCATATTGCGCAAGCCTCTTGCGTGAATGAGGCGTCGGAACTACAAAGGTTTCGCCACCATCTCCGAATACATTGTGGATGTCCTCGGAAGAGGAAGCAGATACCCGTGTTGTGGCTCCAGTATTATAATCGGGACGCTCGAGAAAACCAACTTGCCCACGAGGGATGGGCAGATGAGCGCGCTGAGAAAGGGTCTTCCCATTGGGTAGAAAGACTATCGGCTTGGCACTTCTTTTCGTTGGTGAAGTTGATCGAGGGGAGCTTGGAAAGAGGTCATAGGCGGAGCGAGGTGGAGTCTGTGCACCTATGGGATCCCTTTGCAAGTTCTTTTTCGACAGGTGAAGGCGAGACATTCTAAGTGCACAGAGTAAAAATCCGAGGAAAAAACCGCGTTCAGTCACGTATGGAATGAGCCAAAAACAACGTGATAGTTTAACGTCGTTTCGGACGTGCAAGCTAACAATGAATGGTGGATCTTACATTATTCCCCGTTTTTGTACACAACAAAAAAAATTAATCTATTGTTCATGGTGGCTTATACCGTTATATCCGTTTCGATGTTGTATACAAAAGAGACGAGGCAATGGACATCGAGCTTGTGCTAAATACAAAGATAATATGAAGTCTATTAATCAACTAGATTATTTTCCTTCGCCTCTCGAGTCCTTTCTAGCAGATGAGCTTGCTGACGTCGTCTAACATCTTCAGACATACATCTCTCCATGTTTGTAATTCTCAACCTATCACCGAAAAGCTCCTCGTGCCTCGGTATCTCATACTCCAGCATGTCATCAATTGTAGATCGAAGTAGCGCTATGGTGTTCTGATGAATCGTGTGCAGGCCATATTTATCATGTTTCAGTAGCCAACGGTTCAGCTCTTTGCGACTTGGTGGGTGATCTGCCTCGAAGGCCGGGAAGTCAGCGTCGGGCAGCCTGGCTAAGGCTTCGAGTTCAGCGTCCATACGCACGAGGACCCATTTGGTAACCTCGGGATTGCGATGGCGCGCAAGTGGGAGTAGGAAGTTATAGTAGTCCTCAGTTGCTATAAGATTATCGACCGTTAAATCCCCAACGTAGCTCCAACTAGGGAGCAAGGTGTCATCAACCAGATCGTTATAACAGAAGGGATTTTCGGGCCAGAGGTCATCGTATTCAGCCTTGGGGGTCGGGATGAAGGACAAGGGAAGGCGCGTAAGTGGCTGGTATGTTGACCGTGTTGTCTGGTAAGTCAATGCAAAGCGAGTAAATAAGGCAGAAGCCCTTAAAAGCCATGAAACTCACCTTCATTCCTACTACTGAAGCTTCTTTAGATTCCAGTCCATGCTTCGTGTTCTAGCCCACAGTCAACCGAAGACGAAGTAGTAAAGCCCAAAAAAGAAGCGCACACCTTTCGATTGTAGGGCAAGGTTTTTGTTGAGCAATTGCGAGCAACAGCTGAGCGTATAACAGACATGGCAGTCGTGGTTCAAGTGCAAGTCCAATTGGTCAGATAACTGAGTATCCCCAGGTAAAGGTAAAGGTCTCACACAAATTAGATCTCCATTGTGCTCCCATTGTGGGCATGTGCTTTGTAGTTTAACGTCATTGCGGACGCTCAATATCAGATAATAGATCCCAAGGTGGCACGTCAAAGCTGTTTATATCAAACGCTGCGCCACGAATTGTAAGCATGCTAAAATCTATGTACATGTACTGGGCAATTCTACGAGACACTACTACACAAAGAAGCATTCGGGTACAAAAACTAATATGTATATACATTTATTCATAATTTAACAACTATTGTACAGTCTATTCAACAAGTCTTCCATCTTCGTCAACAAAGTATCCCTGTGTACATCCGTTCTCATCTACAAAATATCCATTGGTCATACCTTCAGCCCCAGGCTTTTCCCGCACAACTGTCATTGCCTCATTGCCTGCCTTCCTCCGCTCTCTGGGTTCATAGACCTCCGCAAGTGAAGCACCACACAAATGAAACTGCGGATAGTCCAACTGAATGGTCTCGACATGCTTCCCATTTTCCTTTGCTACGGAGACAACTTGCACGGTCCATAATGGATCTCTGTAGTGTTCCATGTTGTCACCGAAGTACTCCGAAGCGCGACGAACTAGTTTGCCTATATGATCACCTTCACAAACGAGATAGAGGCCAGCAGCCTTGAACGGCTTTTTCACCCCATATGAACGAAATCCATCCACTAGGTCCTGCGGTCGAATTTGACGCTTGTGACCACTGGCACTGTACGCTTCTGTGACGCCGTTTACGACTCGCAGATGCACCCGGCGATCCTTAGTTTCGCCTTTGCAAGCAATTAGAATATGGTTGTCACCTAAGCCTTCCCGAATACGAGGGTCAAACAACCAATGGCTCGAATGACTCGGAGCGGCGGACAACGGGGTGGATGCAACAGGGGGAATAATGAGAAAATCGGCGGAGGCATACCGACTTTCATCGATGTAGGGATTTGGGGTTTGGGATGAACTTTCTTCTATAATCGCAGAACCACCCATGTACCGATAAAGTCCTGAAACATCGTCCCGGACTAGCTCAACACCTACTGCATTCAACGCCTCCAGGTTTTCATTGATCCTCTGCTCACGGTTTGCGACGGATCGTTCAACCTGTTCGTTAACCCCGATCTGACGCTCGTGCAGTACCCGCTGGCGTTCCTCGGCCTCCACTCTTTCCCTTCTGTCGAGCATAGGCCTCTTTGTGATCTTCCAAGATATATTTCGGGACGTAGCCTACTTTGAAGTCATAGTAGGTCACGTCCTTCTGCTGGGTTCTGTTGCGATTTGAGGTCATGGAGTCGTCATGGATGAAACGGCTGTTGTCGCAGCGACGTAGCACATCGTAGTCGTACCAGTGTCTAGGAGAATCCGTCATATTGATAGTTTCGTACTCGACGAGCACCGCAAGACCGCTGACGCATTTCTCGTCCTGTTTGACATCTTTAACCCTACCACGGTACCCCTTGCGGTGAAATTGACCAATTGGAGAGACTAAGATATCCTTCCAAGGGGTTATTCCCGTGAAGAAAGGGAGCCGTGGTAGCACGGTCGTCGTATCAGTGTCTGCTTTAGAATTATGAACTGTGATGGGTTCAAATCCAGCAACTACATTCAACGGGTTGGTTGGAATTACTTGGTTATTGTGACCGATATGAAATTTAGCGAAAGGCGGCCAGGGTATAAAAGGAACTGCGATTGAGTTGAGCGTTAGGTTGCGAAGAGTATTCGGATGCAAGGAGAGCGTTGCTGCGATTTCGGGGATCCAAACGTCCACAGTCCTATCACTGAAAGCTACGACCAATCCTTGCTTTCCCCCCAAGGCTACGACTTCACTGCGGATAATATTAACGACAGTGTTTTCAACCGGAGTGCGAGTGATTTCCTTAATAGGACGGACTCCTGCTAACAACTGCACTGTATCGCCTAGTTGCATTCTCTTTCGAAGAAAATGGTAAGGAACGGCTCGCTCTCTTTGGTCAACAAACTCAACCCTGCAGTACAAGGGAAGCATCTCCAAAAGTTTTCCTTCCCGCGTACTTGGATCCTCGATATCCAAGTCGGAAAATACTTCTCGTGCAAATTCTGAAGCCAAGGTCCCGCCGTCAAAGGGTACGACTACAACTTGTTCGCCGGACTCGAAAGACCAGGAGGAGGGAGGCGGCATCCAAGTTTTAAAGATCTCAGTATTCTCTAATTCGGCGAAAGACATGACAAGATCGTCCGGAAGTGTCTCTGCCAATTTCATCGTACCGAGCTTTTGGATCGTAAGAGCGAGCCCCCCACGAGTTGTTTGGCCCAAGAAAGTCAATCGCTTGCGATTAATCTCCTGGTGGGTGCAGGTTTCTGGTTGTTTGCAATTTTCAATGCATTCGTACTTGAGTTTGAAACCGAACTTATTCCCGAGCTGCTTAATCGCACCGGCACCCACGAGTTTAACGGGAGGAGGGCGAGATGAATTCTTCTTCTTCGGAGGTTCAGCTGCAGCTGACTCGGCGCTGGGTTTGAAGACAGGAAGTCTAAGCCTTGGAAGAAATGAAACCATTCGCTCGGTCGAGTCAAGCTCGCCATAGTCATCCTCAACGACCAGGCCACAATCCCCTTTATAACGGCCTCTCGTGGCTATAACCCAAGCACCAGTTCGGAAGGGATCTTTCTGACGTGCGTCAGTCCATCCTTTATTCGCGTTTAGGCCGACCACAAGCTGATGCTTCGGAAATTGGAGCGTAGGGCTGTCCGCTATGAAGGGTACTATGTAATAATTAGGAGCGTGTGTAGATCCTGGGGGTAAGCTAGGGTGAATGTTGCGTGGAGTGTTAGGATATATAAACCCTTCGATCATGCGAAGATAACTCGCAAGGACATGATTTCCCGGCAGCATGCTACGAGCCTGGATGTAGATACCGCCGGGAAGTGCTGCTAGAGACGCGTTTCGCAAGATATCTCGATTGACAGTGCCGTTCTTGATGTCGTGGC
>ML770304.1:0-11271 GCA_009733575.1 Gymnopus androsaceus JB14
ATTATTTTGCAGTATTTTTTCGGCATTTATGGGACCCCATGATCAACATATTTTGATTATTTTTGAGTGTTTTTTGGGGATTTATGGGACCCCATAATCAACCTTTTTTTTGTAGAATAAGCACCCATAAGCACCCAACAATATGAATCATATGCCAGTCCACCTAACCCTGCCCCCTGAATATTTTTTGTTATTTCTCAGTATTTTTTTGGCATTTATTGGACCCTATGATCAACATATTTTCATTTGAGTATTTTTTGGGGATTTATGGGACCCCATGATCAACTTTTTCTTTTTTTTTTCGTAAAATAAGCGCCCATAAGCGCCCAGTAGTATGGATCATGTGCCAGTGCACCTAACCCTGCCTCCTGAATATTTGTATTATTTTTCAGTTTTTTTTTGGCATTTATGAGACACATGATTAATATATTTTCATTATTTTGAGCATTTTACGGAGATTTATGGGACCCCATGATCAACCCTGTTTTTTCCACAAAATAAGCACCCATAAGCACCCACAAGCACCTAACTACTGTTTTTTTTTTCACATTGATTTAATACCAAATATTTGCCAAATCAATCTACAAAGGATTGTAGGCACCCAGACAATTGATTTCATTTGGCTATTACCAAATATTTGGTAAATGAACCTCGGAAGGACCATAGGTGCCTAAGTAATCAATTTTATTTTAATATTTGAGTACAAAATGGATTTAACAAATATTTGGCAAAATAATAATGGCTTTTATTGCAATATTATAAAGCAAACATATTCAAGAAATATTTTGTGAATCAATAGCACTGATTTCATTGGTGTGAAAAGCATTTAACAAAAATTTGGCAAAAGAACTACACTGCTGCAATGCCGAAAATCCGGCAGCAGCACCCCGAGGCCATTCCCAATAAGTCTTATAAGTTATCGGGATCTTTTGCAAAACAGGCTACGACAATTATCGCAATCTTTTGCAAAAGCCTGGCAACATCTAGTGCCTTCAAGCCGAGGAAAGCCCGAGTCCTTGGCATGGCTGGACTGGCCCTTCTTCGACTTGGATGTATACGCGCTTGAGGAAACAGGCTTTGGAATCGGCGAGGTCGGATATTCCAGCTAACAAAGGGAATGGATCAGTAAAAATAAATGAGGATGTGCAAAGGGAACTTACCAAGGAAGAGCAAATGCGGACTGGCTGCTCGACAGCCTTGCCCACAAACTCAACCTCGTTGTTGATGGGAGAAGGATCTTCCTCGACATCAATGTCGTGGTCAGCATCCTCCTCCTCGGGCTCCTGTCCATCGTCATCCTCCTCCTCCTCCTGTCCATTGTCATCCTCGTTCTCGGACTCTACGGCCTCGAAGTCGATGAACATGTTGTCAACAAGAGCGTCCTCGCTTGGGTCAAAAAGACGAGGGCTCGGCGAGAAACTGTGAATTCCGACTTGCTGTAAAAAGAAGAAATTAGTAAAGAGAAAAGAAAAGGGGAAGGATAGGGGTACTCACCGAAAGACCCACATCCTGAGAACCGAGGAGGAGAAAAGAACAACGAAGTCAGAAAAATTGAAATTCACAGACGAAAGGAGGGGGAAAACTTACCTCAACAAGGTCGCTGATAAAAATGGCCTCCTCGGGAAAGAGCTCGTCCTGGGCAAGCTCAGAGACGCTCATCTCGAAGTCAACCGCAAACTTGTGATAATTGATGAGACCCCCCGAGATAAGCTCGGAAGGTGTCACGACAGGGCTCGACAGTCCAGGAATCTATATCGAGACAAAAACAAAGTAGTCAGAAATCGAGGTAGACCTAACAAAGTTGACAAAAAGGGGGCTTACCTCATTGCCACCAATAAAGGTGTAAGTCAGAATGGGCTCCTCGATGAACCACTCCGTCTCATACCGTTGGAGGTCCTTCCGAGCATACTGGCCCAACATCTGCGTACAGAGCCGCTGGATGCCAAGCAAGAATGCCGCGGACCAAGTGGTGGCCATGTATTTGCCATACTTGGTTTTATAGGCAACCTAGGAGAATGAAGAAATAAGCAAAAACCCGTGATGAAAGGTTAAACAAAAAGACTTACCATTCTGGGTGAATGCTTGTCAAAGAATACGACCCAATCTGCCACCGAGATCTCCAGCTCCTCTCGCTGAGACTAGTGTTCTGCACAGGCAAAGATGCCCTGCAAGAATACGGTCCATAGAAACCAGAACGAGACGAGCCGAGTGTCTTCTTACGACAAAACAGAGGTAATGGTCAGCCGAGATTGGACAAAATCAGTTAAATACAGGGAAAGCTTACCAGTCAGAGGTAGCGAAACGATCTTGCTATTCTCGACGATCTGGCGAAGGCTGGAGGGAGGCTTGGCAACTGAGGTTGCCGAGGAAGAACCTCGGGACGGCCCAGCAGCACCACGAGCCCCACCACGACCAGCCACCTGTAGCAGCTACCTGATCACATCAGCCTTGGTGAACTGCCCAAGGTCTGATGTGATCAACAAGGGTAGTTGCCCAAGGCCTGAATATAGGGCAGTTGGCAGGGATACAATCCCTTGGGCAAACACCCAAGGGGATCATCCGGCATATTTATCAACGCTGATAAACCAGACTGTTGCGAATAAGATAGTGGCAAAACAGTTTCGTCCGGCGTCACATGACTTTGCGCAATGTATATTGCCAATGGAACAACAACAAGGGCATATTTAAAAAAAAGAGCCTTGGGCATGGCTAGCAAAAATAGGTCTCTAGCGATGCCCAAGGCAATTTTTTTGAGAAAAGACCTCGTTGTGGCTCCATAAGTTGAGAGACTGCACGTGACACCAGACGGAACTGTTCTGCGACTATCTTAAATCATTATCAATTACCATCCTCCGTGATGAGACGGATGGGCCGGACTCCTTACGGATCTGGCCCGGGACGGCGCTTAACCCGAGTAAAATATTGGCAGTGTGAGGATTAGAACCCTCAGCACTTCCGATATTAATCTCATGATCTACGCACAGAAACAGGTCGTGTTAACATGTTTGCCATCTGACTATGCTTATGTTGGAGTGTAATTGATCTATGTACCTACTTCATGCGTGGTGTAATAATATATTAATAATATACATTATTATTTAATATTCAAGATATACGTCTCGGACTCAATGCTGTATATGATTCAACATTGATTAGTTTCTATGGCCCACCCTTATATTCACAAGCCTCGTAGATAGTACACCATTGTTACTTACTGACATTGGAAATGTAAACACCGTAGGTTCCCATACCCTATGCTCTCGCCCTCGATCTCTCGGGAGCCGTTCGCCGTACTCAGCAGAATTGGGATAGAATGTTCTTGAATGTGAGGATGTAGTTGCGAGCTTGCATTCCTCAAACTTGTCGTAGTTCTTCCACCTCAAATTCAGCCCGAGGATGTGCTATCGTGCGCCATATTGAGGCTAGTTGAGGCCCAAGGAAGTCCGGAGGTAGAGGTGGATGAAGGCGATTGGGTTTGGGAGCGAAGAATGGGATCAAATTTTGGTGTCCATTGTGGCGAAATTATGTAGGTGTCGTTTACAAGTCTTTTGTGAACATTGTCAGTCGTTGGATGCAGAAAATTGATCGCTGAGAGCATACCTCGTAACTTTTCCTTGTGTATCTGTGATCGTCTCGTCTTGATAACAAACTCTTTCAGAATCCTCTTATCGTATCGATTCGATTCAATGTCTGTCGACCAGGACCAAATCTATCCGTTACTCCTTCACCACAGGTAAGCGTCGGACCTTGAGCATACATGTCCACGGTGTTTCTGAATCCTCTGGATCACTATTGTTTCCATCATCGTCTTCAGTTTTTGACCGCCGTCGGCCAAACAAAGATGACGTCAAGGTAGTATCAGGATCACCGTTGGCAGATGCTCTCACTGCAGTGCTTAAACGATTTCTTCTCTTCCGCGCTTGACTCGTTTCCGAAGTCGGTAAAGACGAATTCAACCCCATAGGACTCGATTGACTAGCCACGATGCTCCATCTCCTCTGAGAGCCTGAGCAGGAAACACCACGCGAGGTGCTACTCTCAGCGTCCTCAGCATCCCCGACCTGTGCATTGTCCTTACTCTTCTTCTTCGATTTCGACTTTTTACCGCGTTTCCACTCTACTCTCACTTCAACTTCTGCAAGTCCGATGAATTCCGGCTGTGATCCACGTCCCGAGTGACCATTGCTGTTGGAATTATGCCCATGATGATTGCGCATACCACCGAATAAACCTGGACTGCTGGCACCCTCGGGTGTTTTGATCCATTTGCGTATGACCCACACGTATAACGCAGGACCCCGGCCGAATCCTAGACTCTTGGGTGGAGGATAACCGGAAGAAGCAAAATTTGCAAAGGCGGAGAGGGCGGCAGGACTGCCAGGCGAGGACAGAATAGGCTGGATGCCTAGAGTAGCGGGCAGAATGATGGTGGCATTCGAGGCGGAAGAACCGTTGCCTCCTGTAGACATGGGTGGAGGTTCCAGAGTGTTAGTCCTCGACCCTGTGCTCAACCGAGAAGACGCTGTGCTAACATTGGTCATCTCCTGACCTGACCAAGCTCGTAATCGTAGGCGTAATCATGTGCTTGGACATTGCTTGGGTCTAGGTGCATACTAGACGGCCGTACATGTTTCATGAGTCCTCTTATTCCTAGACCAGATCCTTCACCGCCTGAAGATGCAACAGGTCTACTGGGTGACGCTGAACCACCGCATCTACCAAAACCAGTTGTAGAAAGATTTCTTCCATGTCGTGTAGGAGAAGGAGGTATGGCTGTTTGCGTAGGTGTCTTCAACTGAGCCTATGGGCAGCCCAGCAGCGGGAACCTCAGGTGCATGTATGTGTTCATCCGCTGCTGAGAGGCCCGCAGAGGATACAGATACAACCGATGATCCAGGTGTGAAGCGATCAGGATCTGGTGTGGTTGGACGTGATGATGTCTGCTGTGGACGAAGAGGGGAGTTGCCCACTGTGGAAGGCCGGTTACGAAGCCTTTGACCCTCATCAAGGCTCCCTCGTGCACTACCATTACGAGGAGAGTAAATCACGAGACCAAGTCGTCTTCTGCAAATAGCAAGTCAGAGTCTGAAGTCTCGTTTATGGGGTCGCGCTTTTCATCGGTTGGAGTAAGACTGTACTATGACGTGCATGTATATATGTAGGGGAGGGAGGGAGTTGGAATCGAGGAAGGAGAGGGGCTGCTAGCTAGCTGAGACCTCTAGCCGTGAAAGATGCGGACACCAGCTTGAATTTCACGAAATGAGAAGGTCGACTTTTTCGAGTAAGGGGCAAGTTCTGTGGGCGGAAAACGATCAGCGATGCCCAGCGGTCAGCAAGAAAGGATGTCTTACATGTCCCAGTAGCAATGAAATTGGTGAAAATTGAACACCTTTGTGAACGAACACGTTAGTGCACATTCGGTGATAAAAGAGGCGACACAATAGGAGGTGACAATGAAGAACGAAACGGAATGAAACGGCGCCCAATGCCAAAGAATTTTTGATTTTAATTTTTTTTACCGTACCTTTCCTAGACACCCTAAAAACCACAAACATTGAATACCAAGAATCCTGAACCGGACGTTGAAGATGATGCTGAAGCTGCCTGAATCTGAAGTCAAATGCAAGTGGAGCGTTGGGAGCCCGCGAGTGAAGTAAAAGGACACAATCTCCACTGAAGAATGGGAGGCTATGGCAGGGACCTCTGAGTGAATGCGGACATAAGCAGGGTGATATATGAGGATGGCAGTGAATGGCCAGCATGATGCGTGAGTGAACGAAAGCAAGAAGGTAGCGTGAGAACGCGTTTGAACGACGGACGATCATCGTTCAGCAGAGTTCACTGAGTATGAAGATGATCCTGGATAGCTTTCGGACCCACCGGATAATGCTCCTAGTGGTATGTTGCATAATATGAGTGAAAACCGTATTAAAATGCAATCAAAAGAGCCCGCAGTATGATTACATTGCGAAAATATGTATTACAACTTCAGTTCACTGTGTATAACGGCGAGCTTGACAGTGAAATAATTAAGACATTGGTCTCAATGTTTGGGAAAGGGATATTAGGTACTATATACAAATAATGAGTGAAATTGAGGCCGTTCAGATTAGTCAAGCTAACTCGACACGGTTTTACTTGCTTTCAAGGAAAGTTAGCATGACAAAGGCACATTAAACAGTGTCGAGAATTATACCATCGCTCAATAAATGAGATTTTGCCATATGATGTACTTACAGTGTATTACTCCTATGAAGCATTGCAATCGAGTGTATAACGTCCCCAGAGCGTTGTTGGTTGAGCAGACAAACCAGCCGTGGTGATATTCAACTGAACATCGGAGACACCCTTACCAATTACTATCAACGGTATTTTGATCATTAAGGGAACTCCTTGAATAAAAGAGACTAAACACATGTATTAAATCGATCCCGATGGGTCCGGATGGTATCTGGCACCATCTTACTGCTTGAGATCGTCGTTTTGAATGACGAGCTTGAAAGAAACGCCTGTTGAGCGCCCACGGACCGCGTTTCCGAATGTGATTCGTTGGCGTTCAACTTTGCTCTCGACGCTCATTCCCTGCCGGAATTACCCTCCAATACTCCCCAAAACCTCTTTAGACCCATGGTACGTCTTTTAATTTAATTCAATTACTGTTTCCGGTGCTTATTTAGAAGTTTCTTTCTTGGCTGTGCTTCACTTTCTCTCAAAAACTTTTCTTCATTCGCTACTGTAACCTGATGAAGACATTCAAATATGATTACAACCAAGTCGCTCAAAACTCTCTCCACTGGGAATCTTGGCCAGAGAATCAGCTGACCGACTATTCGGCTGGTAGTTTTGACCATGGTGCTGGACGCAGACGGCTCAACGATTGCTGTTTTACAAAGTACGTCTGGAAATAGTCCCTTTGTTACTGATATTGAAAAATTCTATAGGGTTTCCTGTATTCTTTGCAGCCTTCGGAGTCATCCATCCTTCCCTAGCCTTCATTCTCTTTGTCACAGCTCTCAAAGATGCTATTGAAGACGCTATCAAAGACTATCGTCAATCTACCCTCGACGAACAAGTCAACACCTCTCATGTTCTCTGTGAAGATGACTCAAACGCATCTTAGTCAAGCTGAAGATTGCGTCGAACTTCTTTTTGAGGAGATCCGAGGAGCTCAACAGGCAGGTATCTCACCTCCCGTCCAGCATGCTGTACAAATCCCTCGATTCACGCCGTATGAAAAGAGTTATTGTACGAATTACCGTGGAAATAGCCGTTATCAGTACGCGAATAGGCCTACTTATGGCATGCCTCATGTTCACACACAGGCTTTCTACGGCAATGGATTGCAGTCAGGAAGAAATCCAGACAAAATGATTAATGGGTCGTACCACGCCCCTGCCCCCCTCACCTAACCCATTTGCAACATCTGCGAATGCCGCTATACTGTCTACTATTGGTGGATCCGTGATGCGTAAGGACCCAGAATTTACGGCGGCTACACCTCCCGAGGGTTATCTTCGCAACTAGGGCAGAGATGTGGGTGGCCGCTTCGCTGGTTAACTTCGGGGTTGACGACGACATTCCTGAAGATTATAGCTGAGACCCTGATACGGGATCGCTCATAGTCTCTGGAGAGTCTCTCGCAAGGGTACAAAGTTCCAAAATCGGAAATGTTTATGTCGTTGAACCTCCACCCAACCCGAACCTGAGGATGGGTATAACCCAGTTTCTGATGCAGAAGCTGTGTTGGAGAGGGCTACCATTCCTGGAGACTTCAACGCATTGTCAAAATGCATGGATCGTACCATGCGAGCTCAAAGAATTTGCCATCTGGAGCATATGATGGGTATCGAGCGTGACAATACTTGTCTGTTGGAGTTGCTTACTACTACTCACATCCGTCTTTTTAACGAACAGTTGGTTGTCTGGTCGACGAAACCCATTATCAAGTTTGGTGAAGTCCCGGAAGGTTTCAAGAGCGATAATCTTCCTCCCCTCAAGATTCCGCGCCTCACGCTCCCGGATTGGGATGCTCAGCTTGAGCATCATGCCTTCTGGGCTACTGTATGCGGATCCTGAATGGGAACCCGGACTCGTTTGGACAAGGAGCGGTCATGTTGACATGGCCACGATACGAGCCCATGTTCTACTCCGGAAACTGTTGCGACCTCTCTGTGGTCACCAGGTAGGGTTTTCGAATAGGACTGCTACAGCGAAGAAGAACTTCATAAAATTTTTCATCGAACTCACAGCAATTCCTTTCTTCTATGAGCAGAAACTCACGCAATTGGATATTGCACGCGAGGCAACACTTGACTTCAAGGGTAGTGTCTCCTTGTTTGAGACGTTGGATAGTGTTGTCACTCATCTTGCAGAATGCGGAGTCACCGTCGAGGATATGGCCACATCCTACTACTGGGCCCAGCAATATATCTGGGACATGACCATCTCGCTCGACCGGAACTCGGATCGATACAACGTACCTGGAGTTTGCCACCTCATCTTTTGATGGAAGATGTGATTGAAGGGCGACGACGTAAGGCTATGGATACCACAGCCAAAACACGACAGCGCCAGCGTGGAGATCATTGGAGGTTCGCCAAACGCGAACCTCTTAGAGTTACTCAGTCGGGACAAACACCTGTGACGCAGGTGACTAACAGAGTCAGTACGCTAACCTTGTCTTCTCCAGCTTTTCCTTAGATTAACCCGTAGGATCAATCTGGAGGGGGAGGGTGTAACGGGTATGGATATATTAGGCAATTATGTGCTTTTCAAGGAAAACCAAGGAAACCAAGGCATGCAGGAAGATGACAGGGAATTGATGAATGTTGTTGCTTGAGCCGAGATACACATTATTTAATTTAATTATATATATAATATATAAATTGTATATTATATAGGAGCACACGAAACTTGGGCATATGAGCCAGTGATCTTACTGTATAATATCTGGTATATTGGTAAAGTGGTCTAACTAGTCCAACTTGGCGCTAAATTTGCCCAACTGCTAGTGGTCTCATGTTCAATCCTTGGTCTGACCTCTAAATAATGTTTTTACTAGACCCACGCCACCCGGATGGGTGGCCGGGCCCGGTATTCTCCTTGTCGGCGGTTCAGCATAGATTGTCCCAATCGGGAACTGATTCCTTTAATCTGTATCTATCACTGGTAGATTAGATGCATTGTAATCAGTAATAATGGCTGCTGAGCAATTGCCCAAGGCATTAACCCAAGGGCTTTGCCTTATATTTGGGGCTTGGGCAATTCCCCTTGCTGATCACATCAGACCTTGGGCTACTCCCCAAGCTGATGTGTTCCGCTAGCTTCCATGGCTGGACCAGCAGGAAGGGTCGAGGACAAGAGTCCTGACTGACCAGGGCCAGTCAAACGAGAAGTTTGACCAGGAGTCGAGGCGCGCTGAGTTTCGATAACAGGGACCACCGCGGCAGTACGACGATGGGCCCTCGATGAAGTAGAAGAAGAAGCAGTGTTCACAGACTTGGAAAGCGCGGGAGAAGGTTGGAATTCATCGTCCGTACCGACGGTAGGTTTCGAAGTAACCCGTCTGGACATCGTATGAACAACGCACAGAGAGGAGGAATTGGGAAGTTTGGGACTTACAATCTCGAAATCCCGAGCCTCTTATACCCGAGAAAAGTAACCTACATGATTAAGTCACGACAAAAAGAAAGAAAAAATATTTTTCAGGAAGACAGCGCGATTCCAAAAAGGGAGTGACGCGTCTTACCAGTTGTGGGGTCTGGAAAAGACATATCACGCGAGGAAGCACTTCTCGCGGAAAAGATGTACCCTGTATGAGGATTGAACCCTGCACGGGCATCTTTCGAGGTCTAAACACGTCTGCAAATTTAGGTTTTAGGAAATATCATAACCAAAATTGGACACCTGACTGATGAATCTCGAAGAGTTCTGACGCGGGGACCTTACGAAGCTATAACGAGACTCAGGGATTCCACCGTGCAGGTACTCCTTGTACCAACCAAGGAATTCCCGTCTCCTAAAAATGGGAATGCGGTGTTTTCACTTAAGAAAATCATACGCTCGCTGATCGAGTAGGTGATATCTTGAAGGAAATACGGCAACGGTTTATCTGGAAATTGTGATATCACAATGACAAGTACGAGATACGGGAGACGCGTGCTAAAGCACTAGATGTTGCCAGGCTTTTGCAAAAGATTGCGATAATTGTTGTAGCCCGTTTTGCAAAAGATCCCGATAACTTATAAGACTTATTGGGAATGGCCTCGGGGTGCTGCTGCCGGATTTTCGGCATTGCGGCAGTGTAGTTCTTTTGCCAAATTTTTGTTAAATGCTTTTCACACCAATGAAATCAGTGCTATTGATTCACAAAATATTTCTTGAATATGTTTGCTTTATAATATTGCAATAAAAGCCATTATTATTTTGCCAAATATTTGTTAAATCCATTTTGTACTCAAATATTAAAATAAAATTGATTACTTAGGCGCCTATGGTCCTTCCGTGGTTCATTTACCAAATATTTGGTAATAGCCAAAAGAAATCAATTGTCCGGGCGCCTACAATCCTTTGTAGATTGATTTGGCAAATATTTGGTATTAAATCAATGTGAAAAAAAAAACAGTAGTTAGGTGCTTGTGGGTGCTTATGGGTGCTTATTTTGTGGAAAAAACAGGGTTGATCATGGGGTCCCATAAATCTCCATAAAATGCTCAAAATAATGAAAATATATTAATCATGGGTCTCATAAATACCAAAAAAAAAACTGAAAAATAATACAAATATTCAGGAGGCAGGGTTAGGTGCACTGGCACATGATCCATACTATTGGGCGCTTATGGGCGCTTATTTTACGAAAAAAAAAAAAGTTGATCATGAGGTCCCATAAATCCCCAAAAAACACTCAAACATAATCAAAATATGTTGATCATGGGGTCCCATAAATGCCGAAAAAATACTGCAAAATAATAAAAATATTCAAGGGGCATGGTTAGGTGCACTGGCACATGATCCATATTGTTGGGCACTTATGGGTGCTTATTTTCCATTAAAAAATGATCATTGGGTCTCATAAATCACAAAAAAATGCTGAAAATATTCACGGGTGGGGCTAGGTGCACTAGCACATGATTCATATTGTTGGGCACTTATAGGCATTTATTTTCTGAAAAACAGTCAATCATTACATTCCATAAATCCACAAAAATTCATGCAAAATCCTAAAAATATTCAAGGGTGGGGTTACATGAACTAGTAATTGATTTATCCATA
>ML770306.1:0-11258 GCA_009733575.1 Gymnopus androsaceus JB14
GTATTGCCAAAAGAAAAAAAGGCTTAGTATAGTTCCAGATTCTTGTAGCCGGCCGTATTATTTCTGCGCGGCATGCTCAAGTTTCAGGAGAAACGTCGCGCTGGACGAAACAAGTCAACGCGGGCCCTGCGCTCGCGAAAAATGACACCTTTCATTAACGACACTGCTCACTAAATACAGCTGTTTTTCCCCTCGAATATAACTGCCTTTCGCGCTGCCAGTTTGCTAAAAAATTATCTATATGTATCATTAGTGATTAGAACGAGCAAGTGAAAAAGAATAAGAATGAAGCGCTTACCAAAGGCGTTGCCGTGCTCTACGTTCCTTCGCTTTTTGAGCAAGTAGTGCTCGGTTATCCTGGCGGTACTGAGCTCTGGATTTCTGCTTCTTCTCGTGTGCCGCTGCGCGTTCTTCGTCTGTTCCCTCGCTCAATTTAACCTTTCTCCTATACAAAATCGTATTAGCATGTACATGAACAGACAAAATGATAGAATACATACTTTTGATAGTTCATTTTAGCTCGCTCGCATCCTCTTTCGCGGTTCCTGAGATGGTGGAAGTCAAAAAGACATAACTGAAACAATTGAGCATACTGTACCTTTGATAATATTGCTTGCAGGCTTTGCGAGCTCTTTCCTCTCTAGGGAATGCTGCATCTCTTCTCGCATATTCTGCTGCCCACCATGCGTCATCATGGCCACCCCATCCGCTCAGGAGCAACTCATTCGAAGGCTCGCTTGCAACATCGTCTCCATCATCATCAAGTGAGGCGAAAGTTGGCGAAGCAGGTTCTGTCTGCGGAGTGTCTGCAACATCAGCTGTTAAGACAGTACTTTCCTTCTCGAAGTACGGCGCAATAAGATGCTGGTGTTGAGCGACACGCTGTTGACGTGGGATAACGGGAGGAGGGTAAGGCGAAGGAGATGAGCGGAAGGTGTTAACTCTACGCATACTGGCGGTAGGTTGTCTCGTGGATGGATTCAAGGAGTCTCGTTTGGCAATATCTTCGTCGTCGCTCTCTCCAAAAGAGCTACAAAGACTTTGAAAATCCAATTCTGCTTGCTCGTCGGCTAGGAAATGCTTTGTCTTCAACCGGCGGAGACGATGCATTTTAATTAAAGCTGAAAGAGCATAACAGAGCAAGTGTACGCGTAGAGAAGAGGAAAGATGGCAATTTGACATCAATGCGAAAATCGGACTACTATGCTGATGTGATAATTGATAATAGATGAGATGTGAAGGACGCCACTATGTGAAGGACGCGACGCAGAAGAACTCGTCCTTTGGTACTTTAAGTACCTATATCGTGCTGGTTAGAACGTGCAGGATGACAATAAGAAACGAGATGTGATGTGGTAACGGAACGGAAGTCTGAGTCTTAAACCCGAGCTAAGCAGAACCGTAGTGATCAGTGCACTCGAGACTACTTACTTATGAATACAAAGTCCTCGATTCGAATCTGCTGAACATTTACTTACTTACAGCTCCTCCTTTTACGCCCTCGTATTTTATGACTTATCTTTTACGACTTAGCAATAATCACAAGTATATAATATACTTATGAATAAACTTATGAATACGAAGTCCTCGATTCGAATCTGCTGAACATTTACTTAGTTACAGCTCCTCCTTTGACGAACTCGTCTTCTACGACTTCGCAATAATCATAAGCATATAACAAACTTACCACCATTTATTTTCAAGTCCACTATTGCTGAATCCAATGCTACTGAAAGGTTCCCGTTTGCACGACGCTTTAAGATTGTTCGGTCCACTCTCGGTAACATAGTTCATAAAACATATTTCTTCGTTGCATTTCTTCTCAATTGCGCAGTTCATAAATATCAACAAGATTTTTTGTACATAGTAAGCGTCTCGGGTGCAGACTTAAATACATATCTCAAAAACTAAGTAAGTCTCCAAAGATGGATGCTCTTAGATGAATATCGGAAATGCAGACTGTAAGGGGCAAAGTCAATAGCACATCGAGCTAATAAAGTAAGAATGCATACTCAAATAATCGCATCTCGTCGCTCGGTGTGAAGCGCAGACTGCATACACTTGCTCTGGAAAATCTGGGTCCGTGAATATACGAGGAGGCCATATATGTTCACATTGGAGATCCTCGTGGGCCAGAATATTGAGAGGGGGAACAGGTACTCCATCTGCATTCTTGGGACTTTGGAAGTCAGCGGAAGTCAGCGGTTAGTTGAATGAAGAAAGAGTGGTATACATACTAGATGGCAAGGTATTCACCGTCAAGGTGCCAAGTTCTTAAAGCGAGAAGATCATGATTAAAAAACTCGGGGTGCGAGTGTAATCGATCTCCAAGCAGGAAGATCCTTAGATATATGTCAGAAACGCAGACTAAGGACAGAGTTAGTCACATTGAGCTAACAAAGAGGAAACACGTACTAAAATAATCACATCTGGTCGCTCCACGCGAAGCACATACTGCGTACACCTGCTCCGGAACATCTGGGTCGGTGAATATACGAGGAGGGCGTAGATGTTGACATTGTAAGTTGACATGGTCCAAAATATTGAGTGCAGGGACTAGCACTCCAGCTGCATCCCTGGGGCTTACGAGAGTTGGCAGGAAGTAAAAGGCAAGACCATGATTAGAACCTACTAGTTAACGACACAATATCGACCTTGGGAACCTTCAGAGTCTTGGGAACCTTCAGAGTCCCAGGTTTTGAGCGCGAGGAGGGTGTTACGCATTGGATGGTGCTGAGGATGAAAAGATTTGATCAAAAAGCAACCATGGAGGTCGATTTGAAATTCACCCGGTCCATGGTTGATCCTTATTGTTCTTTGCGTTCTTTCGCTCTTTCGATCATGTTCTTCCATCCGTTCACAAAATTGCTTTTGTACAGGTACAGCGAGACCCTTCGTCTCGATCTGACCGGACTCGCAGAATGGAAATTGCTCGCCTCTCAATGCGACATGGATGATGAAAATATGCCGGGTATGGTGCAATGGCAGCTTGACGTTCGGGCTCTCCTCAGAAAACAGGTTATTGATGAGCTTGAGGCAGAGGTAAACAAGTAAGTTCGTTGTGAGCTATGAAGATAGAGCCTGCCTTTGACAATCTTACAGCGGTCGTCCGCTTTTGACAAACAGATATATTTCCTGCCATGAACTCGACTATCTGAAGGCGCTGGATGTTATCAAGTCTCGTCGCTCCCGGGAGCGGGACGAAGCGTGTGAGATGCTCACTATTCGCCAGCATCTGCTCAAACGCTCACCTCCAATGTAAGTTATCGAAATTTCTCTATAAAACGTGCCTCTGAAGCTTTCCATTGGTAGACTGCAACCGACCGAGGAGGACATGAAAAAATATAAATACGTCGAGGTCCTTGACGATGACCCAACGCTAGCTTAGTTACCGCGTTTAGTATTGGTTGGATGTTCGCTTGCCATGTTTATTGACCAAATGAGACTGGTTAAATGAATTCAGCGTGAATGGCGCTTTGTACTGTACTCTAAGCGCCGGGAACTAATCGAAATCAGAGTGAAATTCAACTTATCTCCCAACTTCGACGATGCCAACTAATACTGCCTGTGAAGGGATTACCCTTTGTTGTGATTGTAAGTCACTACTGCCTTTTGCATACAAGACGATAATGTTAATGTAAAGGCTCCTCAGTACACCCAGAACAACTGAGCTCTTGCGAGCTATCAGGTCGGCTGGCAGGGTTACACTATGAAATGGCCTTGATTGAAGAAGCCCGGTCGCAGCTTGCAGGGACTATGGGAGAGTGGGCTAAAAGACGTATGGAAATAGTTGAAAAGATTGCACGTTTGAGGGATGGACGTCTGCCCGGGGAACTTCCTGGACCAGAATCATTCGCACTGGTTCGAGAGCTCAAGGAATTGACGGAGAGGATGAAGGAGGTTACTGTTGAAGAGGAGTGGTTGGAGAGCCAAATGGCAGGGAAAAAATACGCTGTAGGAGCAGTCCAGATGCTGCATGTTAGGATCTCCATCTGAAGCAAAGTCGATTATGAATTATGAATAATGTAATCGCCTAGAGTCTAGAAGGATTTCGGGGCTCTTCCGATTGACCGCAAGAAAATGGTGGTTATACTTATTGCCTTCCTTCCTTCCTGCAATTTTGACCTGCCGCCGCCATAATAAATCCCTTCGATACATCCTACCGACGCCATAATAAATCCCTTCTATTCTGCTATGTGTCAGGCGTGCCACGAAACATCTAGTGAATGGTAAGTCTCCTTAATTTTCACGCTCACAATGCCATTGACCTCCCATAAGTAATCCTGGTCATCCTCGTCGGGTCGGGGGAACCGATTTCGATTCGGAGAGCATGGAGCGAATTTGGGGCATAGTACCATCCACGAAATGTATGTCCCTGCATCTGATACATATTTTCACCTGCTGAGCCCAATGTCAGACAAGAGTGAGAATGGGAAATGTGTCACCACAGTTGAGGCCGTTAAGCCTACTCCGCATATTAGCGTAAAGTGCATTTCCGTTTGATTACCCGTTTTGCTGGCAATAACATAGCAACCACTTAGATTAGACAAGGCTCTGAGCAAGCTGTAGTTCTCCCTGCGCCGAAAAGAATTCAACTCAAAGTGCTGTATTTCTGAGGTTGCAAAAACAAATAAATTCTGTTCGAAAACGTATTGTTAAGAAGCAGATATGAGGGCCTGGCGATGTCGACGTGCAATCCTAGCTTCGCCAATTATTCGGGATTCTTCCAGATTCGGATGCTGGACTATCTTCAGCAGAGGGGAGTATTCTTCACGATTATAAGCATCTGTATAGGCTCCCAGGGCGGCCTCATACGTGGTGAAAGATTCCCAGTGAACACCGGCTATTCCTTCCACATATGGCTGAACCTGTTCGCTCCTGAGGGTTTCAGATTAATTGAGCCGCGAAGTGATAAAGAACTGAAAGTATCATACCAATCACCAAAGATCCCTACGCGGGCCCCAGCGTAAATCACATGGTAGAGCTGCCCTGGTTCGACAAATGGAGGCCGGATCATCAACAAAGGTCGACTTATGGTTAGAGGGTAAGGGTAAGGTCCAGTCGACTCATCAGAGTGACGAGTTGAGCTGGTTGAGTGCGGCTCCAGGTCTGTCTGAGTGCTAGATTCACGAGTTGGGGGATGCTCAGAGTCTGGAGCTATAGCAGATGGACGTATCGGGGAGCTCTCAAGGCCAATGGGCGCCGTGGCTGAACGGCAGATAGGAATAACGGTAATAGTCACCCTGTCTGATCAGAAGACAAATTTGATTTGGTCGATGAGGGGGAATACGTGCAAAGTAGTTACCTTCGGTGAAAATTTGTATCTTAGTGGCTCCTACGAGTTGCTGAAAATCAGTAAAAGCTGATTATAGGGGCCAAAAGAAGGTCTAACCGTCTTCGTATTAGTACTGGGCAGCGGGGGGTCGCCATAATCGGGGGAGGGCTAACAAAGTATTTCGATAATCGGAGATTTATGAGCGAATGCGATGGGAAAATTCGCAAGGGAAAATCTGGATCGTGCAGTGTGGTGTGGAGATAACCTTAAACAGCCAGATAAATCCAGCGTGATTACCAGCCAGCCTAATGGATAAATCCTTACCAGCCAGCCTAATGGATAAATCCGTACCAGCCACCCCAATGGATAAATCCCTAATACCTGCTAATGGTTGCATCCCTCTCATCTCGCTATCCAAACTTACTTCCACAAAGATACTGAACCTTCGCCGCACAACATGGTCAATCGGGGCTGTTACAGTGGCATGCGCTTGAAGTTCATGCATGAACGCCTGGCTGAATTTAACAAGAAGAAGACCGAAGTGGATCGCGAAGCGTTTATTGCGACTACCATTCGTTTGTTTCTTAATCGTTTTCCGGTGTCCCTCGGGGAAGAGGAACCTACTCAGGAGCATCTGGTTCCGGTAGACAATACCGTAGCCCAAGGGGAAGATCCTTTGCCAGATGAAGGCACAGAAGAATACGAGAAGGTATGGCGCGAGCGCCAGGAGCGTGCAGATAAGGAAAAGAAACGGGGTGATGTAAGTGAGCACTGGATCGTGTAAAATTACGCATTGACTGCTCACTTTCAGCAAATTCGTTGATGGCTGAAGACCCACCACAAGCAGCAACATATGGGCACGGGTGCTGAACAAAGCTCTATCTACACTGCCAAGGAGAGATCCTCGCATAAAACTCTTCTACGCGCACGTATCGCAGGTGTTGCTAAACCACATCGTCTCACCACACACTTCTTCTGGGCTCAGCAGAATCAAGAAACCGTTAAGGCGTTGAAGGAGGACGAGGAAGAGGAGGAAAAGTCGAAGGAAAAGCCGAAGAAGAAGAAGAAAACTGGAAAGAAAGAGGCTGAAGCTGAGAAAGGCGAGGAGGAATCGGGTCAGAAAAAGTCGAACGGTCTTGCCAGCTACCAGGCCCTGTGTAATCTGAATTCGAAAATTGGACAAGGCCGAACAGAAGGAATGGAAAGAACTGGCAGAACTGGAATTGATCAGAAGTCTCGGTAATTGTAATACTGACGATGAACGAAGGAGGGAAGACTGCAGACTGAATGAATCAGAAGTCGGAATGTATACTGCGATAACGAAACAACAACGACAACGCCACAGTTCCGTCAACAGTGAGTGTTAACTACTTTATTTGATATCATTACTGACACTATACCTGTCAGATGCCTTGACAATCTTGCGGAATTTGTCCAGCCGTTTCTCGACGTGATTTCGGAAATGACAGGAGGGGTTTGTGGTCTCTGGACTGCGGCACCCGAGCCACGGAATGGAGGAGAGCCGACTATTCTAACGTACGCAGCCGTATTCCTTTATTTTTAACGTGAAGGCTGAGACTAGTTGAACAGTCATTATGCAGGGACCACACCTGGGCCCAACGGTCTCGATTTCGGTCAGTCTGGGTGCGATGCGTTCAAGGAAAAGGTTCGCCCCGCAATTAGAGTTTTTGTTAAAAAAGTCTGGAGTGAGTATTATTGTTTTGAAGTCTTGATACGGATCTAATTGTGAGTTTTAGCGGTCGAGGAGTGCCATTCCCGAGCTCTGCCGAAGGAGGTGGCAGAACCGCCTGAAGCAAGCTCTTCTTTGTTGGAAGGTCCTGTGGCGGGGTCTAAGGACAACTCCGAGCATGATACATCGGCTGGTGGTAGCAAGATTCCCGAATCTATGCCTGCTATCAGCGCTACTGGCGGTTCTCCTGCCGTTCCTGCAACCTGCGATACAGCTTCTCATGTATCGGGTCCGCCCGCTAAAGCGGTATCTACAAGGCCAACTGCAACTCTTTTGCGTCGTGGCACAACTCGAAAGCAAACGGGAGAACCTCCAGTAACTCCCTCCCATCCAGCAACTCCTTCTCGCGATGTCACTCCGCCTGTAGTTCCGCCCTCGGAGCCCACTTCTTCTCCTGCTTTTGGTTACGACGCTGGTTTACCCACTTCCCCCGCAGCTGGACCAAGCATTCCTGAAATGGACGTGGATCCAGTGGAACAGGATTCCGGCTAGACTTTTGTTGGACATAGCGTTCTTGGGGATGAGACGGATGCGGATTCAGGGGCACAAGACTCCAGGGTAGGAAGACACAAGAGGAAGGGCCACAATGCAGGAGAGGGGCCAGCAGCCAAGAAGTCCAGAACTGTTTCAACCGCGGCTGCGAAGACTGAATCACAAAAACAACCTCGTAAAACAACCGTCATACCAGAGTCGAAGGCACGCCGCGGTGCAAAATCAAATCCCGTTTCCCACTCAAAAGTCTCTGTGTCTTCGCAGGAATTGGCCGCGGTTGAGGAGGATAGGCCAGGCGCAGTCATTCCTTCTGTTCCCGAGCATGCCCCGAAATATGTGGGAAACGCTCTTACTTTGTGCTCTTGGGTCAACGGAGATAAGCGCTGGGAGAGGGTGGTACAAGGTTGGTTGCAGTTTGACGAGGCTGTGGGTTTCGAGCCATCTTCCAAAGAGTACGCGAGGCTCCCAACCGCTGGAAGGCCGAAGGAAGTGGGTACTTGGATCAGTCACGCACGTTCAGCGACGTTTCATCCTGACGTGACCCTGCCGCGTTTTGCTGATGAGTTTGCCAAGTGGTGGAGAGCTATGCAACCTGAAGGAAGGGATGTAATTGAAGGGGAATTCATTGGATTGACGAAGCCTGCTGACATTGACTGGACAGAGCTGAAGATCAGTGGGTCAAATGGGATGGTCAGCGTTGTTGGTGCATTGGCGTGGTGGTACAAAGCAGCTTACGATCTTCCGAAGGAGAAAACATCGAAAACGGGGCGAAGTGGTCAGAAGCGGGAACTAGAAATCCGGAAGCTCAACCAGGTGTTGGACGAGGTTATTTACACATTTGGCAAGCTCAATGAGTCGTGATTGTACTGTATTTTTTATTTAAAAATTGGCCAATGGACAATATTATCTAGCTTTTTCATATACACACTCAGATTGGAGGTCACATATTTGCATTAGTGTCCTGCTTAGTATCTCCTGCTTGACCAAGTGGTAAAACGTACTGAAAGTGTCCAATGGAACGATTAAGCGCTGGAGAATAAGGTGAGGCTGAGGGTTCGATTCCCCCAATGATCATTTTACTCCAACTCGAGGTCAGTCCGGCGAACGGCTACGGCACGTGGTGCGAATCTTTGTCAGCGCGTACTCCCGTCTAGGTGACTCATCATCCCAACGCTGGCGCGCTGAAAGGATTGGCACCAGGGATAAATCCCTAGCGCATGGTGGCTGGTATGGATATATCCCTAGGGCGACTATAGCAGTAATTTGGCCTTTGGTGGTTATATCCAGGCTGAAGCCTTTCAAACTTGTGGATTTAGCCATTGGTCAAACCGTTCAGATTGCAGCTACAGGTGCACCACTGATGGCAGCATTTGTAGCATCAAAACGCGTCTGTAGGAGGGTCCCCTCCTACAGATTTGCTGTTTGTAACTTGGCTTAAATTTCCAATTCCTCTGATGGGAGCGAGTGTGCCATGGCGGATGAGCTTTTTTTATCATTTGTGGCTTGGATTTAGCTACAAATATGCTACGGGAATATCAGTGGAGTGAGTGTTTATGATTGTAGCGTAAATGAGCGTTGCATTGCTCACGTTGAATCACAGACCAATTTAATTTCACGCCCAACGCTCAAATATGGCCGCGAGATTTGAATGAGGATATACATAGGTGGTGACCCTAATGCCATATATCTTGTCATTCAAGATCATGGTGCGTTTTTAAAGCTCAACACTCCATAATAGTTGAAGCTCATGACTGTTGTGCAGGCGAATTATCAACTTCATTAATGGATACACCTTCCTCGAGAGATTTTATTCAGTCTTCGATAGCACACCGGGTCATAATCGTACTTCAGCCTCCCGCCCTACAGCTGCAGCACTCGCTGCACTGACATCTCGCTCTACAAAAATAGTTTCTTTCTCCCTGTCCGCAGTGTCAAAATCCATATTGATTGCTGCTACTTCCATCCACAGAAACAAGACCCAAAAATGTGAATAATGCAAGCTTGTACAGCAAACCCAGGACACTGTTTCACAAGGTTGCACAGCGAATACTTACTTCAGCGCAGCCAATCCTTCAAGAGCTTGAACGGCTATCTACGAGACTGGCTTTAACAGATGACAGCGCATATCATGACGAAGCAGGGATAAAGGTTTAAAGTAACACTACATCATCTGCTTCTGTCATTGGGGATCTTGAGCTTCCTCTAGAACTAAAGAAACTCCTATTCACTCTTGACGCAATCAAGGATGAGAGTCACTTAATCTTAAACACTGACCCACTCTCTTCCCTACTAAGCTTTGAATTCCCTGTTCTCAAACTGCCTCCTCCTCCATTGGAGAAGCCTTGTAAAGCACCCAAATTGAAACTGCTGAAACCAGATTGTATGGAGGAATCCAAGCGAGGTAAGAGCAAGAAGGCAGAAGATCGGGCAATCCGAGCTGAAACGGGGGCTGCAGGTATACCTGATGAGCGACTTGCCATTCGCACAAGAAAGTCCTTTGCAGCTGCAACCCTTAGTACTGAGAGTACACCTTTTGAGGAAGAGTTAGCAGAGACTGTACTTCCGCTCTCACACCCCAATGCTCCTGGTCCATCAAGGACATGCGTTTCGTCTGAAATGCCTTCAGTTCCCAAATTCCGAGATGATGTGGATAACCAAGCTTCATTCAAGTTATTCAACTCTGGATGGATTTTACCATCTGACCAGAAACAGAGATTCTGACTCAATCACCAGGACCGAGTCCTTTGCAGCTACCGCCACTGCCTACATCTGTCCTAGATATATTCTCTTTCACCACCCAAGAAGAAGATTAGACTTGACCGCGGGGTTTTGAGTTTGTGTTCAGCACTGCGGAGGAGGATAACGAGATGCTGAACTCGATGTATATGGAGCAATTGGATAGTATTGATGTGGGACAAGCATCTGTTCCTCGGTCGACTAGAAGTGACACTGCAGAATTGCGCGCACTGTCTCAAGTAGCTGTTGCAACAGCAGCTGATGACCGTATGGATATCAATGTGCCTGTTGCGGTGCCTTCGAGTTCGTACAAGGAGGGGAATTTGACTTTATCATCGAACAATATTATGCTTGGTCGATCTTCCTGAAAGACCTTTGATGAACACAGCGGCCTCCCTCGAATTAGTAATGCCATCCAGAAAGAGGGCCAGTGTCTAAGCGCTTATCTTTGATTCTTCCTCACGTGGTGGTCCGCCGAAGCGGTGCGCGCTAAAGCCTTCTATCAATGATAATGCAAGTGCCACTGCTTCGCCGTGTGTTTGGATTCCGAAATCTGCAAAGCAAGTTACCTGCACCAAGTACCTTCAAAATATGATGCACTAAACAGTGTGGAACAGATATCAATGTAACACACAAATTCCAAACACAAATTCCAAACACTTCTCTAACTGTCGAAGCAATGGACAGTGAGTCAGCGGTGGAAGAATTTTCAGAATGTATGTCTTTCAGCCACTCACTGTAGCTATTTGTCTAATCTTTATATATAAAGTTTATGCGAGTTTGCTTTTCGAAACACTGCTAAAGTTGCAGTTGCAGCCTGGCACGCAGGCTTTTACCACTGCTGATTTGGATGCAATTCTCACTCTGACATCAGGTATGTACCAACTCATGATACAACTTGGAGCCATGCCTTCAACTCTCATGAATACAGAAAAATTAGCTTCGAAAATCCATCTTCAAGTGGCAGTCCTGCAACCTTGCCTACCAAAAAAGAGACACTCTCTC
>ML770307.1:0-11224 GCA_009733575.1 Gymnopus androsaceus JB14
TGTGGTGAAAATGCGCGTTGACTTGGTAAACTGCGACGCGAAACTCGCTGTTTTAAGCTAGAAAATTCCAGAGATGCCGTCGAATTACGCCTCGTTCGAAGGGTCCAAGTATCAATTTTACGTCATACACATTTCGCAAATTCACTAATTAGGTATGATCAAAGCTGCATATATGGTCCATTTTGACAGCATGCCGCGTCATTCGAACAGCCGCGGCACTTGCGAGGAACACTTGCCGATACGATGACGGGACATTTATTCTTATTCTTATTCCAAAGGAGAGGACGAAAATGCTGAGAGGTCGGAGGAATGAACGGCGCTAAACGAACGCCTGTAGCTTAACCTTTCGAATCTATAAGTATTATGGAATCTTCAAGCTCAGATAATGAATTAGCTAGAGTATGATACCTACAATACATCTGTCCCAGTCATTATTACTTACAGCCAATCTATAGTTTTACATTCCTCGAATGGTGGTTGGCCATAAATCTTGGCCCCTCCTTGCTGCGACATATCTACAGCTTTGCCCGCATAAACCCTTCATATAACCGATTACTTATGAGTATCATGAACCTCAAAAATGCAAAAAGAAAATCCCCACCTCATATCAGCTTCGTACTGCCCAATCGCCTCCGCAGAGACTTTGCCCTGGTTCTCCACAAATGCCTTTCTCAAAACTTTATACAAAGCTGCGCTATCTCTCAAGGCCGTATTAGCTCCAACACCTCCAGTAGGGCTCATAACATGCACTGCGTCTCCTATCAAGGTTAATAAAGGAGATGGCGCCCAGTAGGGGATCTCCGGTACGACCGAGCAAAGTCGCAAAGGAGATGCTTGGTCTACTGTCTGGGACTCAAAAACGGATCGAATTGCAGGTGACCATTTTTCTGTGATCTTGAGGGAATGTTCAACCGTTTGTTCGGGAGTGAGATGTAGGAATTGGGAGTCTGGTAATTCGAAAGCCGCGGGAGAACCGGCCAAGACCTGAATGGAGCGATAAAATCAGCAGCCCCAAAAATACATATACGGAAACTTACCCAATAGATATAGTCTTCACTTGGTTGGGGAAGAACCTTGGTAGAGAGGGCTTTGGCAGTATCACTGAAGCGGAGCGGTTCAGTAAGGAGGGAGAGAGGTTTCGCTCCGGTGTCGTCAATAGTCATCGACATCCAATCATGCATTTCCTTCGGGAATTTCTCCATTAACTGCGAGGTAATAGGTGTCTTGCCGTAAATACATCTTCCTGTCGTATCGACCGGAAGGTGTTGTGGCAGAAGCTGTTTCCTCACGACCGAACGAAGTCCGTCTGCACCCACAAGGAAATCTCCAGTCTCGGAGGACCCATCTTTGAACTGGAGAGTGACCTTGCCTGGGCAGGGGGAGTCCAATGCATATCCTATGGCCTGTCTACCAAATTGGACATCCAGATTCTGTAGAAGGAGAGCACGAAACAGAGTTCTTGGCAAACGAAGGATGAGCTCCATGATCGTCAGATCTTAATAAAAACTACTGCACCTGTCAACAGTGTACACACCGCCATATTGTTCAGCAGCGGAACCGTTCTTTTGATCAACCTTGACACCATGCTCCGCCATATGAGAGGGATTACGCGGCATAAACCCTCCTGCGATCCCTTCTTGATGATGCAAGACAGTCCCATCATACTTCATTCTAGTACCCCCAATGCGAGTTGTAGCAGCTGTCTGCTCGAACTGAGCAAATAGATCTTCAGGAAGCATCGACTTGAGCGCAGTTGATCCGTTTGGATTCATGCGAAAACGGTATCCCTCTGATGAACAAGTCAGTGATATATTCTTCTACTGTGTAGTGACTTACGAGCTCGAAAACCACTTGAAATGCTACGTGATTCATGGAAAGGTAAGTTAGGGTCAAGAAAACGCGTCGAATGGAACTACTACACGCACTCTTTCTCAAACACAGTGACTTTGATGCCGTGTTTAGCTAGACCATGGGCCAGAGACAAGCCTCCAACTCCGGCACCTTGATTATGGAGGTCAGACACATCAAGCAAGACTGCTTTGCATCGGGAGATACTCACCAACGATGAGAACGCGAGCGGTAGTTTGGGTCATGTTCGAAGATATGCGTCGAAGTAGTTGTTTGATAGTTTAATAGTTCAAGTTGCGAGCTGAATTTCTTGGCTCAACTCCAACGCGAAATCCATCGTCTTAAACCCCTCGTAAATTTTCCGAAAACCCGTCGATTTGTCGGTTTCCCCTCGTGAAGTTGGCTTTAAAGAGTTTAAAGTACTTGATTTTACGTCATATGCATTTGCAAATTCACCGAATAGGCATGATCAAAGCTGCGTATAACATGGTCGTTGTGATGGACATCGCTTTCAAATTGAACTTGGAATTCAACAAAGCCTTTGAACATGGAGGCTGGAGCGCTATCAAAGTCCTATCTGGTCTACTTACCTGGTTCTATGGCTCAAGATGCCGTTTTCCCGAGAAAAGACAAGTGATCTACTCAGAACAATCATTAACCGAGTTGGGATGAACTGGGATGAACTCGAGTCGGCCAAAATGCTTGTCTAAAATAAAACCACAAATCCTATAACAGCTCTCCTATCTAGAATACACATTACAATGAGAAAAACAAAACGCTTGCATAGGACTACGTATGCATCAACTAACCAAGCAAAGCAATGATTTAACAAAAGTACTATAATAGCAGGAACAGAACAGCGACCTAGGCAAGAGCCTGCTCCACAGCGTGCATGCCAGGTTTAGCAGGGCTAATACTCATCGCATCAAACGACGCTCCCAAACCCTGAGCAGAAGCAGCCCCACTCTCGTCTTCCTCAGCTATCGAAATCGACATGGGCATAGTGAAATCGCTCATAGCATGCGCAGTAATATCATCCCCATCCCCATCCCCATCCTCATCCTCGTCCTCATCGGACGCATCTTCATCATCATCAGATTCCTCATCTATAGCAACAGAAGCCCATTCACGATAGACCTCCTGGATATACACACCAGATTTAGGTAGCTTGTAAGGATCGAAAGGAAAAAAAGTGTTGAGTTCAGAGGTAAGATGAAGACCATGTGTGAGAGCGGAGAGGCTAATCTGGTGAGTGATCCCATCGCTGGAAGAAGACGCGTCAGAGCGACGGTTGGATTCTAGGATGGTGTAACAGTAGAGAAAGTCTGTCGCGTGCGCTACGCGGGCGAATTGACTGGCCACGTTTGGCGAGCAAACCTATACGAACAACGTGCGTTAGCAAAGGAGAAATTGCAAAGGACCTAGACTGAACGCTGACCTTTAGCGGGTTTAACACGGAGTTGACAACCCTCTGCACTACATCCAATTGCTTCATCCATTTCTTTCCTCTTCCTCCCCCCTCAGACTTGGCGCCCTTCATAGGTACCTCCTCCTCCTCCCCATCCTCCAACAAATCTCTCCACCGAAAACAAAAGATCAAGAACAGAGCCTGCGCCACGGCATAAAAAACCGTATTCTGATCTCCAATCACATTCAACGCCTCGATAGCCGCATATACAGCACGAGTATTATTAGACGACAAAGTAGCTGTTTTCAAAATACTTTCTACACCATCTAGATGAACCTTTAAAAACTCGCACAACACGCCAACGACGCGTCTCGCGCCTTGTCGGTCGACAAATGTTGCCCGACTAACAAAGCTCCCGATGTATGATGCTGCAGCGGCGCGAGTAACTATTGGAGTTGGCGTAGAGTTGCCGTTGCTAGGATCAAAGTCCGCTGGTTGGAAGAGGGCGCGGTCTACGAGCATTCCCTGGAATATGTCCGAGAATTCGGGGTCTAGAGAAGTATACCAGAAGAGGAGGAACTGTGTATATCTGGATTTAAATGTGCGCAGGATGGTGCGGTCGAATATGGAGAGAAGGGCGTGGAATTGGTTACGAAGCACCTTTTTCGTTGGTAGCGGTAATGGAGGTTGATTCCATGGTGGGTTGGTTGATGTGGGCGTCGATGGGACTGAAGAGGCGAGTTGGTTTAATTGAGCCAACATCGCTTGATTGGAAGGAGGAGGTTGGTTGAATGATGTGTCCTCCGTGAAAGGAGACGATCGGGGATGGTCAAAGAATGGATTAACCAGAGTAGATATAGGCGGTAATGGCGGTAGCTCCGGTAAGGATGAGGACGGAGGAGCTGCATTCTCATCCTCTCCACAACCTTGGGCTACAGCTGTGCGAATCGCCTGAAAGTGTTCAAAGACTAGAGACAGGATGGCATCGAGCTTCTTAACCATCTCCTGCAGATGTTGATAATTTGTGGATAGGGAATCAATCTTCCCTGCTAGTCCGCCATCATCGTCCATATCGCGACCACCTTCTGACGATATATCGCTAAAGGTCTCGAATTCATCGTCCGACGAATCAGGGTCAGAGTCAGAGTCATCTCCTTCCTGACCGACAACGACATCGAAAGGATCGAGCTCGAAAAGGTCTTCTTGCTCTTGAACCGCTGTTTCCTCGACTTCATCGATTTCTACCTGTATTTCGACCTACAAACCTGTAAGACTCGCACCACAACTGAAGAAGATTTAAAACGTACATCTATTTGAATAGCTCTATCAACGATAACTCCAAGAATCTGATCGGCCAGTTCTGGGCAGTATTCCGATATTCGTAGGAGATTGCGAATATAGGTGGTTTGAGCAGTCTGATTTTGTCGTTTATGGGGAAAGTTTCGCGACAGTAGAGGCATCAGAGTCGATGGAAGAGTCGGGATTAGTGAAAGTAGATGGCGGAGGAGGTAATGTAGTCTATCATAAACCAATCTGCGTGTGACAGGACTTGAAGAGGTCTCTGGTGGTGATGTTGACAATGCCTGAAAGCCGGCTTCTACAGTTGGTCGGTTGAGCGCGATGCTGGATGATAAGAGAAAGTGGCGTACGATATGTGAAACCTAGCGACAGCTTTCCAAGTACAAGCGATAGATATTCTGGTCTAGCAGACAGCAGCATCCCAATGAAGACTGTATACGATCTGACGGTGGCGTTGTCCATAGTGACCCAGGTAAGTTTATGATTGCTTCGACCAGAGATGAATGAGTTCTCTCTAGTCGAGAAACAACATGCGATAAAGCCACAATCCAGAGACGCAGCTGGGCTGGCTGAGGGAAAGGTAGTTCTGTCGGTGAGCGTTTCGGATTGAACTGGCTAACGAGTTCATCGAAAGACTCAGTTTTTCCCTGCAAATCATCAGTTTTTTTTTCCAATAAAGCAATCGATTAGTTGACTTACATTTGCCTTTTCTTGCAAAGCGTTGTTAATGAAGCTTAGATACATTGAGCGTCTGGTAGTCTCATCCTGTTTGACTCGCGAATTCGTAACAAATGGACGAATGTCAGAACTTTTCCTGCTATTCTGGGGTTTAGCAGAGGCATTATTTGGGTTTTTGACTTGGTCCATAAAACGCGGTTTTTGTGAGAGAGATTGTGGACCGGCTTTTGTATGCCTTTTGTTATCGAAATGCGAGAAGCGAGAGTGTGGATCCATGGCTCCAAGCAAAACCGGTTCCGTCAAGTCAAGTCAAAGCGACTTTTTTTTCCGCCTGCCGTCCTGCACGTGCTGATGGAAGATGAGCCAACCATTGGCAAGCTTCCTGAAAATAGACGGTCATCTAGAACTGGGTTCTCGGCTTGCGAAATCAAACCCTGACTCGAATCCCTTCTCTCTTCACTACCACGATGTCCTCCTCCACATTCTCTGCTGCCCACAGACTCTACGTCAAATCTCTTTACAGGCGTATGCTCAACGATAGCCTCAACTGGACTGTTCATCGCGAACTATGGCGTAGAAGGGCTCTGGCGATAAGGGCTGAATTCGAGAAAAATCGGTGAGTTTTTTTCTGCTCCATATTCAACCAGGACTGACGCGATACCTGCTTCAGCAATGTCCATGACCCGCGCCAGCTGGCTGCGATCTTTGACAAGGCTGAGGCTGAACTAGCTCGCAACCAACACCCCGATCCAGTCATTTGTGAGCATTCTTTGTCCAGTATCTAACCCTACTGGCTTTTCATGCGTATCTCCGTCTAGCCCCGCTCTTCCCTGGCGGTACCAAGTGGTATGTCATCTGCCGCTTTGCCATTAACTTTGTGTAACTGATTACCACTCTTATCACCCAAAGGGAGAGAAATATTCCCGTACGTATCTCTACTCTAGTTTTCTGCCTTGGCTTACAGATCCATCTTCCAGCCTCCAGTGGGACCTCTTTACGACCACCTGGAGGCGGATGCGCACGAAGTACCAGCACATACCGCTTGATTCCACCATTTCCAATCGGTGGTAGAGCGGGTGTGTGCACTGTCGATCTCGACCATACAACTACATACGCAGGGAATGGGCTTGAATTCTGTGGGTCGCAGAGCTCCCACTCAATTCTGTATCCCGGGGGAGTGTAGGATACTTATGTACGTCGTCGATCATCAGTGCTTTTCGTGTACAGAAATATTTGCATAAAATAGACCGGTGAATAACGAGATTCGCCATTTCTATCTTTCATGACGATTATCGTCAATTCATTTACCCAAAGAATCGTCGGAAGGGAGCCCCGCTTGCAGATCTCATATTTGGAATGATGACCGTAAAGTTTACTTCAAGCATGTGTTTGTTCGTTCCAGCAGTATTTCGGATTCCCGGCGAAAGAGGTTCCTACAAGTGACGAGAAAAGCCGCTGTGATATATGGCTCATGTGCCTAGTAGAGGACTTGCTTGCTGGGAAATTTTATCTCATCGGAGAGAAACAGAGGTACGTTCATTTACTTGCAATACAGTCTATACTCAACAGCTTGTTACTAGGCTAAGACATCACTCCGTCGCCTTCCTAGGGTTCTTATCAACACCCCCGATTAGCTCCTGCGACGCTGTGGGCTCTTTTTCCACCTCGCTTCTCAGAATCGGTTCCCGCTTACATCCTGACGTGATATCTGAATACGATAGTTCATATGTTGCGGAAAGTGGAAGTAGGCCTCCTAGTACTCCGACAACGCTGCGACACTGTGCGCTCTTTTTCACCTCGCTTCTCAGAATCGGTTCCCGCTTTATCCTGACGTATATCTGAATATAGCTCATATGCTACGGAAAGAGGAAGTAGTGCTCCTACTCCGACATCGCTGCGACACCGCGCTCTTTTCCACCTTAGAATCGGTTCCCGCTTTCATCCTGACGTGATATCTAGATACGAAGGCTCATATGCTAGAAATAGAGCTACTTTGGAGACTTTCCTTGCTGAGATCTCATCTCTTCGAAGAGTAACAGAGGTGCACTCATTTGAAATCGATTCTATACTTACGCTAGGCCACCCCTTCCTCTATGTCTTGTCAGCTCATCCCCCGATTGGGTCCCCGACAAATGGGCACCTTTCTTCTCTTCCCGCTCGCTCTATAGAACGATTCTAGAGAAATACCATCCTCCGGAAGTGAGTCCCGTTTGCAGATCTCATATTTGGAATGATGACCGTAAAGTTTACTTGAAGCATGTGTTTGTTCGTTCCAACAGCGATTCCGGGCGAAAGAGGTTCCTACAAGTGACGAGAAAAGCTCAATGACCTCCGCCGTGATGTATATGAATGCGATTGTTCATGTGCGAAAACAGAGGACTGTACCTTGCTGGGAAATTTCATCTCATCGGAGAGGAACAGAGGTATACTCATTCACTTGCACAATTAATCCATCATAGAGTTTATACTAACAGCTTTGTTACTAGGCTAAGACATCACTCGCTTTCCTCTTCGCTGTCAGGTTCTTATCAACTTCCCCGATTGGCTCCTGGCTCCTGCTCCGACAAAGATTCAACGCCGTGGGCTTCTTTTCCAACTATCTTCTCGGAATCGGTTCCCGCTTTCATTCTGACGTGATATCTGAATACTATAGTTCATATGTTACGGGAAGTGGAAGTAGGGCTCCTAGTACTCCGACATCGCTGCGACACTGTGCGTTCTTTTCCACCTCGTTTCTTGGAATCGGTTCCTGCTTTCACCCTGACGTGATATCTGAATGCGATAGTTCATATGTTACGGGAAGTGGAAGTAGGGCTCCTAGTACTCCGACATCGCTGCGACACTGTGCGTTCTTTTCTACCTCGTTTCTCGGAATCGGCTCCTGCTTTCACCCTGACGTGATATCTGAATGCGATAGTTCATATGTTACGGAAAGTGGAAGTAGAGCTATGTACTTTGGAGACTTTTCTTGCTGAGAAATCATCTCTTCCAAGAGTAACAGAGGTCCATTCATTCTTACAACTAAACAATCTATACTTACGCTAGGAAACCCTCTGCCTCTATGTCTTAACAGCTCATCCACCGATTGGGTCCGACAAATGGGCACCTTTTCCACCTCTCTTCTCGCTCGATTTATCCTTCTTCTGTTCTCCATAGAACGATCCTAGAGCAACGCCATCTTCTGCGATAGGCTAGTGTTTCCATGGTGCCACCAACTAGAAGCCTTGGACTCTTGGGATTTCTATACCGCTATGGGACTGTTCTGCCCAACTTGTGACTTCAGAATCTCTTGAACGCTGTACTTGTCCGTAAGTGTTTATAGCAGCGCTGTATTGGAAGATATCAGAAGATTAACACAACTTGAAGGACTCTCCCCCTGGAATTCAATAACCGTGCATGTTCTATATGCACCTATAGGGCTCGCCTCCGTCCCGTCCTTCTCGAGCATGAAAGTCCTTGATGGTGAATATCATGCGCGTGTATGAGGGCTCAAGTTACTTTGCTACAGCTCCTCTCCTCCAATGAAAAAACTAGGTTTCCAGGTTTCCCCGCACCCAAGTAACGCAATCCAACCGTTCATACAAGCCGCCAAATTTAGAAAGCGCCTAGCTGAATTGTAGGGCTTGGTTATCCGATATGTGAATGAGTTACAGATTACTCACTCATATTCATTAACATCCATGTAGGCGCATTGCGCAGGTCTTTAGGTGTATTTAGTTCTGACTGGGCATTTTCTTCCAGTTTCTCATCATACAGCACCATCCTGTTATCTTACAACTCTTGTTGTTAGACGGGAATTGTTGCTGTCGCGTTTTCTCCTAACTTTAACCATCTCTATTCGAAGGTCATCAGACGAGTAAGCTCGATTGGATGGTTCTTAAAAGTTAATAGTTCATTAACTTCATTAACTTTATTAACGGTCCTGTCCAGTTTTGTATTCTACGAGTATCGATCTTCACATCCGACGATCCGAGCCTCCGAAAAAAGCTCCAGCGCAAGAACCTATCTCACGACCCAACTAGAGTCTTGGGCGCCACATCAATCATGATCATGCACACAATATGATATCGCAACTGATTATCTTAGTAGTTGTGCATTCAACGGGCAACTTGGATGAGTATTTGTTAAGTTCCGCGTGTGCGTGCTCATCCCCGAAAATTAACATTCCCTGTTCTGAGCATGAACAGCCAATGTCCCCCGTAGCTGTGACGGTTCTTGAACAGCATGAACCGTGATTCAAATTGCTGTCCAGAGAAAATATGGCTGTCTTGTAAGGCTTTCCAGGAATCTTCGGAATTCACACTTGCTGGTGTACTTATAACAACTTTATGGATCCCTACGTTTACTTCAAGTTTATCATCGGACGCATCTTCAACGCTGTGCAATGACCTCTAGCGATTCGACTTATCCTGGGTGAGTCATTTCTCAAGCTTGATATCTTTTCTGACAACTCTGCTGTCGTATAGGCCTTGGGATACTCGGGCCTCCTTCTCCCCTTCACATTTTGAAGGGCCCGATAATACACATCAGGCATACAATCACTTCCGGGCAGATCAGATTTATCCTCCCGTTGAACAAGTTGAGGACTCTACGGGTTCTGGCAGTGCTGCGGACTTCAGCCAGTTCACCTCTGATGCTCATAGCTATAGCAGCAGCATTGCATGCGAGCCGACGTTTAGCTTTCATCATTCACCTCAGTCTGTCGTCTTCAACGAATCAACTACATTCCAGCCACATCACTTCGAAGGCCTAGAGCAGACTGATGTGAAATCGACACCTCGGATTGATGTTCTGGTCGAGAACATAGGCTATCAGCATGAGTCGATCTCATCATCGCCATCTTGGAACGCCTCTCCTTCGAGCGCATCCACTGATGCTACATCCCGTACTATTCACCCCTCTATTCAAATACAAACCGGTACTACGACTCTGGATCTCCCCAAAGTTCGACGCTGTCCGATTTCCGGGCTTCTTCATTAACGGACACCCATGCCGCTACCTTGCTGCTTCTGAAAATGATGATGGTCGTCATCTGTCAGAACAAACTACATTTCGGGAATTCCGTCACGATCCTACTGGAGTTCCACTAGTTGTACGATCTCTCCTGAGATCTTAGAGCCGAAACATGAGGAGGATGCGCTCTATTCTTTCGACCTTCACGTCGCCTCGTCCTGCTGCCCCGAATATATGCCACCAAAGAAGATCTCTCCTGAGATATCAGAGCCGAAACATGAAGAGGATCCGCTCTATCCTTTCGACCTTCACGTCGCCGCGTCCCGCTGCCCCGAATATATGCCACCGAAGAAGACGGTGGCTTCGCCCAAAGTGTTAGCCGCTAGCAGGAGACGGCGTGGACCAAGCAAACAAGGGACGAGATTGCACAAATGTCCTCATTGCTGCGAAACGTTCACCGCGCGCCATAACCTGACCAGTGAGTCCTGACGCTTGCACGGTGCTTACTTGCTAGAGATTTTGTAGACCATATCAACTCACACTCAGGATACAGACCATACCGTTGCGATGCGTGCGGTCTTTCATTTGGTACCAAGCATGTCCTTAAAAGGCACCAAAAGACCTGTCAGATGCATGCATCCACTTCGCTAACACATTATGGTGAGCAATTCGGTTCGCGGGAAGGACACAGACGCTCATATATCATCTAGTAAATTAATATGGCGACCTTTTTCCTTCACTCATGACCATACATGTACATCACCTTCCTCGCTCCTCCAATTCTCCACGAAACAATTATAAAATCCACGCCAGTTACGTTCCCGTCCTAGCTCTGCGCCCATGGCCACATGCCAGTATCGGCGACACATTCAATGTACTTACTAGTGTTCCGAACCCTGTTTCGATTTACCCTGGTGGGCTAGAGCCCAGAGCATTAATTAACTGTACCAAATTTAAAGTTGCACTTGTATAACTTTCTGACGACGACAGGAATTGCCAGTTTTGGTAAGAATGTCTCCACGTCCAAGTAGGAAGTCC
>ML770308.1:0-11223 GCA_009733575.1 Gymnopus androsaceus JB14
AAACGTCGCTGCATCCACTACGGCGACTGGCTCGAGTCTACCGAAGAATCATATTTACTTTATATCAAGGTAAGCCTCAAGAAGACCACACACTCCATAAAAATCAATGTCAAAAAACGTCGAGTTACTACACGAAAATCATTCTATTCTTTTGGAAAACTTGAGCTGTTACCCTATATTGAGGCCGCGTTCTCAATGGTAAGTCCCCGCTCATTTACCATATCCATTCCTCCCAGAAACGACACCAAAAGCAGGACCACCCTTGCCATACATTTTCTGCAAATCTCCAACAAGCAGCTCGGGCTTCTCATATGCAGCAAAATGACCACCAGAATCGTGCTCTGCTTCAAAGACAACATTTCCGATGCGGGGGTACCAGCTGTACAGATACAAGTTAGCAGATGGTATGTATCCGATAGATACAGTATATACCTTTTTGGAACACGCCCAAGCTCTCCGGCAAATAGGGAGCATCCCATCGGAATCATTGGAACAGGTGACTGACTATCGAACCCTTGACCAGAATTCATGACTTCGTAGTAGATTCTAAGAGAGGCCGTGGGACCAGCTCGGGAGAACCAGTAGATTGAAACCCAAGTGAGCACTGTGAGAGGCATTGAGCTCTCATCTCGAAACATCGAGGTTCACATACCCTCATCATCTGTCCAAGGATAACTATCAGACCACCCGACAAGCTTCTCATAAATCCAAGCAAGCAATCCAACAGGACTATCTGCCAAGCTATAACCTAGTAGGAAGTAAATCAAGGGATATTAACTATACTCCGAACAATCAAATTTACCTAGAGTCTGAGGCTTCGTAGACTGCTGCTTGAAATACCCACTCTGGAAAGAACTTTCCAAGTGCGAGAGTCCTTTCAGCTCATGAGGGGTGTAGGAGCTCGGGTCGAAGTCGGGCGGGGGACCAGTCCTGTAAATATATCGTATACTTATTAATGGTCTGTTGTAGAATGAAAGGAACTCGCACAGCGTACATGGGTGCGTTGGTATGCCAAGCTTTGGCATGTTCTCCGCCATAGCGACTGGCTATTTCTCGAGTAATCTTACAATTCAGAATCGAATCAGATAGGCGGATTTGAATGGGAACAACCTTAACTTACAGGAGACCCCCAATCTCCTCCTTGAGTTACTAGCAAATAAAACGAATATTTAATACCTTTCAAAGTCTCTCGTGGCGTTAGATAGTCGGTCACACTCACCGTACTCCGTATAACCGAGGCTAAGCATTAATTTATGTGAGACCTTAGATTAATGCATTCAACAGATTAATCGCCGGCGGATGGATATTTCTTACCTCCGCATACTGCGCTATTGAAAATCCCTTTTTCTTGGGTCCTTGGGAGAAGCCATAACCAGGAAGACTAATCGCCACCACATCGAATATGGGCAATTGAGAGTCCTCTCCTTTGGTCAATAAATGAATGATTTTGGACACTTCGAGGAAATTTCCTGGCCCTAAATGCAGTGAAGATGAGTGAGACGAAAGTACCAAGCATCTCGGCACTCACATCCATGAACAAATAGCAATGGGATCCCATCTGCCTTCTCATTCTTCTGGTGGACATAGTGTATATTCAAAATGCCAAAGCCCTCCACTTCAATATCTCGAGTAAATTGAGGTAGCGCAGTATTGAGCCTTTCTTCCTCCTTGCGCCAGTCGAACCCATCTCGCCATCGAGTGACGAGCCTCTTGATGTCAGCGAGAGGTGCGCCGTAGTCCCATCCGGCACCATCTAGCTCATCGGGAAAGATCGTGCCTTCAAGGCGCGATTTGAGAGCAGTTAGAGCTGATGAAGAGACAGATATTTTGAAAGAGGACATTGTGGTAGGGAGAAGAATATGAGTGGCTACTGACGCCAACACCTGTATTTATATGATTTATGTAGTATACAGGTGCTAGGTAGCGTATGCAGGAAATTGCATTGAGTAGTCAGTGAGTCAGAGTGAGTCACTATAGACGGTCAATAAAATAAACGAGGCGTTGAGCTAATCATGATTATCGATCAATTGAGCCGAATCTATCTGAATCTATCCGACCATTTCTGAAATCTGACAGCTCATTTCAAAACGTGAACGTAGAACTGACCCAGAACTCTGAAGGTGGGTGTTAGTATTAAGTTGACGAGATTAAGTGGCAATATAAGTGGTAAGAAATACATGAAGTTGACAAACACGTCTATGCGTGCTCGTCTGCGTGAGAGAGAAGAAAGCGATGCAAGGTGTATTGGGAGCAGAACTTTGTTTGGTCGCCTATGCTCTCTCGCAAGGAACCCATAACTTGAGGCGCCAAGCTCAAGCCGGCACTGGCAAAATGTATGTAGATACATGAGACAGAACAACAGACTCGGAACAGTAGGGTAAGTGGTATGCAAGGGTGGGTGAAAATCAAAGAAGCTCGCTATCGAGCCCTAAGTGAGAAATCTGAAAGTGAGAGGACACAAGGAAATATGAGGTCGACGAAGGGGATTTATACATAGGAGAACAATGAGAAGTCCAAGCAGAAAAACAGGCCAGTGGCCAAAGGCCACTGATCAACGACCACAAGTGTCGGGGCGGCTGCTCGTGGCATAGACCGCGGTCAACCAACGGTCAACTTGCTTTGACCGGTCCAAGAAATTAAAAACCTATCTTGAAATACGTATGGATTGTTATACTCCGGTTCATGTAGAATAACACACATATCCGCCTCTCCACCACAGCGGTCTGACGCACAAACCGTCCCGCCGCAACCATAATAATCCGAATGGAAAAGATGTGGAGGCCACCAGGCTTCAAGCAGAGCTTTGTCCATGAGCTCAGGATACCCGTCTTGGATGACATTTGGAGCAAGAGCGAGCTTGTCATGAAGATAGGTAGAATATGTTGGCCAGACAAACCTCTGCGTTGAGTTGTGCTGCTCGCCTTTTCTCACTATCCTGCATAACAGGGGTCATTTAAAACAGGTGGTAGAAATGCTCTAAGAGACACTCACATCGCATTATGTTCTTCAAATCCTCCATGGTTGTTGACTTTACAATAGTCTAAAGTTTCCCCATCGTGATCACACAGAGACCCGACACCGGAGGTTCATGCTGAAGACCATGCAACTCATAGCGTTTGAGCTATGAATCAAGTCAGAACCAGGAAAGCAATTAGAATGGCCAGACACTCACGAGGAAGAGGTTCATTGCTTTAAGCTCTGTGATGCGCCGTCCGGGACGATATGCAAAGTTTTCTGGTACAATACTCTTCTCTGGGAGGGCAAAGGAACCTAGTAGTGGCGCATTGGCAGGAAATAGTCAAGACATGCTTCCAAACTCCTCTTGTACTCTATTGCTTCCTTCCGCTTATCCTCGCGCTCCTTTCGTTCCAAAGCTTCGACAGATCCAGGCAAAAATCGCACTACGCAGACACTTTCGCCCTGATAACTTGAATCTTTGGAGCTAACGATCCTTGAGATTTAACGCAGTATAAGGCAGTAAGAAAACACTTACTAGCAGTAGCTTTGGGGTAAAGCTTGGGTAAAGCGTATAGATACATCGGGTATCCCTCCTTCGAAGCGCGTAAGTCACGCGGGAGAGTATCCATCTCACGTTTGTTTCGAGTATTATTATAGTGCTTCATAGCTGGCAAGACTTCAGCGACAGAACAACACACCTTTCCTTGGGTTATTGTTTCATAAGATACGTTGCATAAATAAAATACTGTAATCGCACGGGCATTGTATCAGGGATTTTGAACTTGGAAACCTTTTGCCAAGGTTTCAATGAATCTTCAAATGCTTTTTCTTTGGAGTCTGTCGCTGCTTTCTTCCGTTCCCTCTGGAGTTTTTCTTGCGCCTTTTCTTCTTCAGCCTTGCGATGGCATTTGGGCGTGCCAGAATCAGAACCAACAGAAGGCTTAGTGCGGTGGTTTGCTTCTGACGTTTAACTGGAGTACGTTGTACAGGCATTCAAAGAAAGAAAGTGAGTGAAACAAGGATGAATATTTACATGGTCAAAGCGTAGTGGCTCTTGCCAAATTGGGCCAATAGAATTTCTACTCGAGAACACATTCCATTATTAACATCCATAGGGAGTATATGTACAATACGGAGAGCCAAGAAAACAAAGCAAAGAGTGTAGTATGAAAGATTGCTCGACCAGACACAAAGCAAATAAAATATTGGATATCTGTGAGATGTATTCTTGTACCTGTAATGTATATATGAAAACCAAATGAAAAACTAATTTCTTCCAGCAGCCGCACGCTGTAAATAACTATCGAGCATCTGCAGAATGGAATCGACATGTTAGCCTGGTATGACGAACAGTTAGCGTGTAGGCGTACCTCGTCCATTTCCGCCATCTTCTTGAACGAATCCGCATAAATATCCTTTATTTTTGGATGCAACTTGTCCATCTCGACGGGTCGACCAAACAACATATCATCCACAGGATGGATAACATCAGCTCCCCTCCCACCTCCTGGCCTTATCAGTGACTTGGGCTGCATCGCCCGATACTCGATAACAGCGAGCATATGTGACACGCCAAAGTCCTCTTTCGTATGAATCGGAGGGAGCCGTTTTGCAGGTTGGGCCTTTTGTAGGTGAGGGGCTGGGGTCGAAGTCGGAGTAGGAGTAGATCGTGCGGTAGGTGAGGACTCTATAGGCGACATTACCCCATGGGAAGCAGCCGTCATGTACCCCGAAGCGTCTGACATGACGGACGCTACTGAAGGATTGCGCCTATTGCCTGGCCTACTGGTTGGTGTCGTGGTGCCAGGTCGTGATCCGGAAATGGGAGTTACAGAGCGAGAGCGTGCGGCGTTTCCATCCACCGTACCATCCACCGAATACTGCGAAGATACAGAGCCCGAGCGAATAGAGGGAGATTGGACGCGGTTCTGAAGTGTCAGCGCAGCTTGTCCTTTCTTGATCTTGTTCAAGACGCGGTCAAGTTTCTCACCGTCACCTCCACGGCTAACAACGCTCTCCAGGAGATCGCGTTTATTGCTAGTTTCTCTCCATTCCTCCTCGACGATATCACTGATATCATACGCTGCCCCATCAGGCAGGACATACGAGTAGCGCATTCGATCATCAGCATCGTACCTCGAGCTTCGCAATCTCACATTCCCCGGCAAAAGCAAGTCCACACCTCGCACCGAATTGGTTTGAGTGGACAGTAGAATATCACGTTGCTTTTCCTGTTTTGCTCTACGCTGTGCAGCGATGATTTCTTTTGGCGTGGGCTGTTGCGACTGAGGTTTGTCCTTCTGCATTTGCATTATTCGCTCCTCTATTGTTCGGGGAGACAACGGCTCTGAGCTAGCATTAGACGACTGCGATTCCCGATGAAGATTGCGCAGGGCTAGCTCGTCAAGAGGTGCTGACATGCGGTGACGAGAGGTCGAATTGCGATAGGATGTGGCTCGTCGCAGGATGAAAATTGGGTCACTGGAAGAAACGTCATCGATGGTACCCAAAAGCTGAGCAGAGTCAACTGAACGCCGTTTAGAGTCCGGGAATCGACGGTCGACGGCCTTATATGTGGGTGGCCGACTGTAAGCGTCGATAACTTTGCTTGACGGTGGCAGTTCTTTCTCTGTAGAGTAAACCAATATGCATCAGTAGCTTGTCAACACCCTACAGAGCAAGAAAAACAGACCTTGACCTCCCGCATCAACAGCCAACCCATACCTCACTCTAGAAGAGCTCCGCCTCTTGGTGGACTTATCCTCAATCTCATCACCTCCATCAACAACACCCTCCAGAATCCCAAACCGCTCCAGCCCAATCTCAATAACTTCTGCCACAGTGACGTTCTTCGGGAACACAAACACCTTGCGGCGCATGTTCATGGGGAGCCCAGGTGAAGCCAAGGAACTCGACTGGCTCTGCGATCTGTCTCGGTCCCGCAACGTATGCTTGAAAACAATCGCCTCCGTAAGAGGATCAAATACCATATCTTCTGGGAGATCGTCTGCGTATATAACAACTTGCATCGCGAATCGGAAAGAAGGGGAGCTGAATCTCTCAGCAGGGACGTTGCCTTGGGTAGAGACAGTGAGATGTCTCGGAGAACCGACGATATCCGAATCGGTGAAGGACGAATCGGCAGCGATCAACGTATCGTCTCCCTCACGTCCACTTTCGTCTCCATCATCATCATCTCCTCCTCGTCTATTCAGATAAAACTTGACCGCCGAATCATCCGAAAAGTCATTCATAGGCAGCTTCTTGATCGCAGGATGCATCGACAAATTACTCGAAACCGAGCTGATACTCCCGACACTGCTCCGTTTGACTTTGGGTACTTCCATCGCGGCCTCGACGAGGTTTTCAAATACTACGAGAGGCTTTTCTGTATCATGGAGGACGGCGGAGGAACCTTCCATCTGTTTTACAGTCAGATAGTAATCATTGGAATCCTCAGCAGCGGGAAGCCTGAACCGTTGTAAAGCCTGTTTGACGAGCTCTGCTGAGCTAGTCGAGGACGCAAGAAGGACGGTTTTGAAGGTGGCTTCGGTCTGGAGATTCTTCCCTGCGAATACCCGGATAACGCTGAGCTCGGGAATATGCCCGTCCACAACACCCTGATTGAGAATCAAGGAACCGGGTCGAGCTCGTTGCGTTGGTGGACCAAGGCCACTCGAAGAGCTCGAGTAAGAGTTGATGATAGATGCCGACTGCAAGCCATAGGAAGGCTGGAGTTCTGGCGGAGAAGATGGAGAACGGTTTAGATACTGCTGATACAAAGCCTGCTGCTGCTGGTCCTTTTGTCGCAACTGTGAGGCATGCGATGAAACTTCGGAAGAAGAGGAGGAGCCTCTTCCGGGAGGAGTCTGAGGCTGACCCTGCTGGGTGAACCGTCTGGGATCCATCGAGTTTCGAAGAGCTGCTGCCTGCTGTTGCTGTTGCTGTTGCATAGCAGTCTGGGTGGTCGGCGAAAACGGTCATCGAATCCGTGCCAGAGGGCCTTCCAGATTCCTCGGAAGTTCTGGTCGGTCGACTGTGACCGTTATCAGAAGAAACTTCAAAGGAAGATATGGATCCGTTCTTATCCTTCTTGTCTTTGTCTTTCTTACGACCGAACAATCCTCCAAACACTCCCTTCTTTTTCTTTCCGTCGTCTGCTTCTGTGTCACGCTCTTTTCGAAGCTTGGACCCTCCAGAGGATGAGCTTCCAGACTTTGGCAAGACTCGCAGAGCTCACCGGCGGAGCCATCTTCTGAGGTTCCTTCCCTTGGCCCTTTTCCTAAGCGAGTCCTCCGACTCTTCCTCGCGAAGCCGCTTCCGTTCTTCTTCCTGTCTTTGCAGTAATACAGAAGAAGGTGTGGGAGTAGAGGCGCCATCTGGTTCACGGATGAGATTAGGTGTCATCGTCATACGAACAGTTTCCTGCTGCTCGAGAGGATCTCGACGATGACCAGAGTTGGATGATGAGGTAGGGCTTTCCTGAGCAAGCCTCTCGCGAGACCCGGATGTACGAAGCGGAGACTGAGGTTCCGGGGAAGTTACGACGAGCTGAGGCTGTTGCTGAGCCGCCAGTGCCTGCTGCCTTTGTTGTTGCACCTGCTGCTGGGCCAGCTGTTGTTGTTGTTGCTGCTGCTGCAACTGCTGGGCCTTTAGCGAGGCTTCTGAAGGACCAGGTCGCAGGGAGGCAAGAGCTTCGGGGCCCGACTGTTTAGCACGCATGGCTTCGACAGCAGAGTCGTCCCATCTCATGCCATCATCTGCTTCCATATTCATTCCGTTCGGTCCAAGCCTTGCCTTTTCCTGGGCGAGTCTCTCCTCCTCTTCCTCCTCAGCAGCAAGACCAGCATCTTCGCCATCGTACGACTCATCATCCCATTCTTCTTCACCGTCATCCTCATCTTCAGAATTCCATACGGCTGGAGGGTATTTGTGGACATGCAAAGAAGCGATAAGTTTAACGCGCCTAGTTGAGCGAGACTCTGAGCGAGGAGCAGGCGAGGCATTCTGGCCTTGGCGAGAATTAAGGTTGTTGCGTAGATGATCCTGGGAGATGTTTAGGCTATCCTGAAGTTCGTTCTGCGTTGCAGAAGCAAGCTGTGAAGAAATAGTGTTAGTTTGGTCAAATTGGTGTTAGAGGGCATACTTACGTCAACAGTTTCGATGCTTGTTGAGCCTGGCCAGACGTTCAAAGGGAGTTTCGATATTCTCTGCAGGAATATAGCCAACTTCCTGGGTTTTGAGAACGCGAACAAGCCACCAGTAGCTGTTGCTGTCGTCCATCAAGAATAAACTATCGCCCTTGACGACATTTGCCTGACCTTCGACGGTAGCCGCGAAACTATGAAGAGAATAAACCAAGTCAAAGTCTATCGACTCGTTTGGAATGGACAACGAAGATGACCCGTCATCCCACGTCGTCGTCCATATAGTCTTCTCTGTCTTCTCCGTCAGAGTCATCATCCTCTAAAACCGAACGTTCTTCGTCGTCTGTCCCTACAAAATTTCCTGCATCGGCATCCATGTCCATCTGATCGTCTGCGTGAATTTGGCCTCGCAAGTCGAATGTGTCGTTACGAGTGGGTCGCCGTACATCAATACTTTGCATGAAGAGGGGTCGCGAAGAAGATGTGTTGTCAAATTTAGCGCGCGCACCAGTAGGCGTCGGCGCTAACTCCTTTCTCTTCATCACCCCATGATCCCACTTCCGCCTCGTTTTTATGGAAACCTGCATTGGAATCTTGGAATACAGAACATTTACCTTGCCAACACAGCAGGAAATCTCTCGGAATGGAAATCAATCGCGTAACCTCCTGTCGGAAATGCACTGAGTCTCATAGTTGGATTCTCTGGTTCGCCAGATTCTCCCAGAGAACAAATATTTATACGCGTTTAACGTTGATTGCCTTTCACTCCATTAGACTCCACTCCATTCGAGTATTCTTTATTGCCTCTCCTTCGGACGTCCATATATCTCAGAGCATTCCCACACTTCCCCCTCACTCTTCGTTCGACATCTGAGGGCCCGTACGTATCTCTTTCTTGCATACCTAGAGCTCTTACTTACCCATATTTATCTATTTCTCATTTCTGTTCCCGTTCTTTAGGTATTTAATTGCTCTCATCTACGTTCGTTTCCCCGTTTCTAGACTCGACCTCCAACATTTTTCTCTGAGAGTTCCAATGTCATGGATGCTGGTAGCAAACCCCACAACGCAGAGAACGATATGTTCCAGACGGTGCGAACAAGCATTGAAAACACGAACACCGAAAAGCTGATTCCGCTATCTCCAGCTTACACTATAGTGCAACATACCTTGAGACGTCCGAATTTATACTATGTGGACATGCGAAGCCACTACTGAGCGCATGATTTACCGCGACGTTCAATACGTCCCTGGTTTCTTTAAGATTGTAGATGAAATTCTCCTTGACGCGGCTTACAATAAAGTACGCTCCCTCTTTCATGTCTAATCTAGCTGCGGCTCTGAACTCTTTATACTTTTTCCCTGATGAATAACCCGAGCACAGACACGCTCAAAGTCAATATCGATATCAAAGCAGGTACTATATCGGGGTTCAACGACGGCAAGGGCCTTCCTTTCAAGATTCACTCTCTCGAACAGATCTACATACCAGAGCTTGCTTTGGCCATTTTCTAGCTAACTCCATCTACGACAGCGACGATGATGATAAGATCGGTGGTCGCAACGGTTATTACGGTGCTAAACTTGCCAAAATTTTTTCTCGCGAGTTCACTGTCGAGATTGCCGATAACTCCTCTCTTCAAATATACATACAAGCAGACGTGGACGGACAATACGAGCACCTGCAGAAATGCAGAGATCACTAAAAACGTGAATCGCGAGGAATATACGCGTATCACAATACGCTCTAATCTCACGCGTTTTGGTATGGATTCGATCGATGAGGATGTTGCTGGACTCCTCCGAAAGCGCGTCTACGACTTGGTCGGTACATTAAAGAACGTCGTTGTCTTTCTTAATGACGAGCTTTTAAAGATAAATGACTTCAGTTCGTACGTGGAGTTGTATCTCAACTCGACGTCGGTTGAGGAGTCCAGCGGTGTTCCCTGAATCAAGCCTACTATCATCTATGAACAGATCAGTCCGCGCTGGGAAGTAACTTTCACCATTTCCAAAGGCGACTTCATGCAGGTCTCTCTTTCGTCAACTCCATTTCTACATCTAAAGGCGGGACCACCGTCACGACACGTTCATGAACTCGAAAAAGCCTGACAGGAAGGAAGGAAAGAATCATACCATCGACACATACCATTTCTGCAGAAATTTGCACTCGAATGGCCAAAGTCTTATGTCAAAGCTCGTCGTGCCTGATGCCGAATTGACCGTTTTCAATAATGAAGGCCCCTCAGTTAGAGTGTAAGTACTTGGTGTGCATTGAATTGTGATTAATGCCAGCCAAAGCTTCTAATCGAATACATCGCTCACTCGGAGGTAAAGAAGGGTAGAAATAAGGCTATAAAGCAGTCCGTAATAGTAGGTAGCTGTACAGTCCGAGTCCGTCTCTGTGGTAAATGTGTAAGCGGCAAAAGAAAGTCCATCCACATCGATATGCTCGTGAATTTTTCTTCAAGGAGTTCAATAGACCTCGAGCAGGGCACGGCGAGCTTCCATGTTTCTGAATCCATGAAAGAATTAGTAAACAGCGAGGAATGCTAGAAGAACAATCCAACATACCGTAAAGCACGAATCTTCGCACCAGGACCGGCACCAATTCCAGTGGTCGCATCTGAAGTAACACTTGTACCTGCAGCTCCTAGAGCGGGAGTAGCACCAGAGGAAGGGGCTGTGGCGATAGGCGCAGTGGCCTGAACAATGGTTGCTGTACCTAGAGCCCCCGGGTCACTCTCGGAGGTCGATTCTCCTGATGCTTCAGTAGAGTTGGCTGAATCCGTGCCAGCAACACCCGTTGCCGAAGTCGAAGCTACAGTTGAGTTTGATGATGATGCAGCTGCAGCTCCCGCCAAACCCGTGCAGTCACAATCGCATGAGGCCTCCTCTCCTGCACAGTCAGTTTCTCCATCGCATGATTCGTCTCCGGTGCAGTCAGCTTCTTCGTCGCAGTCAGCCTCTCCATCACACGACGCGACTCCTGTGCAGTCCGCGGAGGTGGTCGAGTCAGGACATTCCGTACATTCCGTTGTAGAATTCGTCGAGGCAGCACTACAATCTGTGCATGCAGACGTGGTGTTGGATGAGACAGCACCTGTACAGTCGATAG
>ML770310.1:0-11197 GCA_009733575.1 Gymnopus androsaceus JB14
GTACACAAGAGAAGTACAAATATGATCATGTACACACATGCAGTAGAAAGATGCACTCAAAGTACGTCAACAAAGTAAGATCAGTACATTTTGATTAAGATGTATATTAAATGATGAAAAATACGTTCATATACAGTCTTTCCAATAGTGAATTAACTGTTCTGCTACCGGAGAAGGAAGTGGGCTCACGTTATCGATTACACGGGTACCAGTGGTAGCTGTAAATGTTGCACACCCACACCCTTCTCCTGCATAAGTAAGATCCAGTAATATCGGAAAGACTGTATGAACGTATTTTTCATCATTTAATATACATCTTAATCAAAATGTACTGATCTTACTTTGTTGACGTACTTTGAGTGCATCTTTCTACTGCATGTGTGTACATGATCATATTTGTACTTCTCTTGTGTACTTGGTGTCTGGAGATTTCTACTCAGTTCTTGCTATGAGATGTTGATTCTTACCTCTGTCTCTATGCTACTTGTTGTTATTCCTGCTTTTAACTAGATATGGCTGTGCACTTAAAGTAAGATCTTCTGCAACTGTATCTCGCTCATTTCTGCTTGAATTTTTCTAGCTTGCTTCTGACTTGTTTTAACTTTATTGCAAGCTTTGACTTTTTCTACCATTCTCTTGACTTCCTTTAGTTTCCAACTGACTTCCATTAGCTTCCAACTACTTCCTTTAGCTTCCGACTAACCCAGAGCAAGCTCTGACTTTTTCTACCATTCTCTTGACTTCCTTTAGCTTCCGACTAACCCAGACTAGTAATTGCTGTGTATCATATTCATTCTGCTGCTATAAATCTTTGAAGCAAGGCATTATTGAGTTTTTTAATTACAATTTACACTGCCCAGCCTCTACTGAAGCAATATGCCTTTAACTCATTCACCAGCCTTTGCCAATTCAAGTTCTGGCTCTGAGTCAACATCTAGAGATATTGTTAAGCCAAAAAAGGGTTCAGTTATAGCCCACTTGGAAGCCAACAAGGCAACTAATGGAGTCAAAGACCACAAGGTATGTACTATGTATCAATTGTTATTTACCCAGTTCCCTTATTACTTTACAGCATAAATCTCTAGCACTGGAAGCTATGTTAGTATCCAATATGCAACCCCCAAATCGCAAATATGATATGGAGTCTGCAATCCTTCAGGCGTCCAAGAAGCAATGTCCAATCCCTGGATATGATATAGAGGCCGCAATCCTTCGGGGATCATCTCCCACCCCCACCCTTGTTGAACTTGATGAGGAAGAAATTCCTCTGGAGAAAAGAGGAATAAGGGTGTGTGATTATGCATTTAGCAAGCCAAAAGCAGATGGGCCCACTAAATAGCGCTACAATCAATGTCAGATATATGTTGTTACTCCAGACACCTTTCAGCCATTGATTCTGGCCTTTACAGATGCACCTTAAATGTCAAATAATCACGATTCATTACCAATTTATGTTTTGACAAACTCCTTGAATAATTTATTCTTATGTAAAAATATCATTCAGATGAACATTTATTAGAAAAAATAAATAAGTAATAATCAGAAGTGATCAGGCTGGAGAATTCGAGCAATGACTAAAGCCTGTGTCCAAAGAGTGAATACATTAACCGCACTACTGCTTCTAGGGACTCCTGCAACAGCTGTATCCAAAAATTCCGTTTGATCCAGAGACAGAACAGCATAAGGGGTAGTTACAATGACCTCACTGAGTTCAGATGGTGGTCCTTGCCTTTGCAACCAAGAGCTAGTGCTCTCATTTGCATAATTACTGTGCAGCTGCCGTAAGACTGCATCTTCTTGGTACGCATCCCAGTCTATTCCAAACAGCTCCAGCTCTTCATCAGTAAGATGCTCATCCAAGGAATCACCTCTCAATCCATGAACCAGCATATCAAACCCAAAGATGTCTTCAGGTCTTTGATTTGGACCTGATTGGATAGATATGGGATGTAAGTTCCAAGAATTTGCCCAGAATTCCAGCTGCAAGTTAATGGTAGGAAGAAAGAGATGCTGAAGAAGCCAAATATGATTTGGATTGTTAACATCCATACCGTGTTCAACCTCAAAGTTTGTGAATAGTTGGTGCCATGTAGCACCAACACCAATAGTGACATCTGCCCAAAAGTGCTCAATTCAGGTGTTATGCACACTTCTATAATCAAGAGAAAGAATGGTCAGCAAAAAGAATGCAGCAAAAGACAGTTATACTCACCTTCCCCAGATATATGATCCCCATCCATCACCTCGCATCATTTCCATAAATGCTGCTACTAGCACATTCTCAGCACCATGATCCCCTCTAACACGCCAAGGAATCCCAAACTTTGCTGTACTGTCCATGAAAAGATTTAGAACGGTGGTTGCCAAGTTGTTGGCACTTGCTCATATTCCAGTAATTAATCGAGAATATCTATTGATTGATGCATGTATAATAATGTCCCAGCGTATGAGACCTATAACAATCAGCACTAATCATACCACAATCCTTCATTAACTCACCATGCTGGCCATTGTGATGCCATAGTGCATTTGGACCAGAAACTCGATACCCTTGGCGTTTCAAGTGAACATGCTCAAAGATTCTTTCTACTGGGTCAATGCACAGAAGTGATTGTCTAATCCTCTCATACTGAACAATGAGATTGATGTTACAAAGCATACCATCAAGGATCCTGATCCCTGCTCTGGGAAAATCATGGCAAAATCCCAATAGCGCAGTATCAATGCATGCAAGGTTCTCATCCAGACCGGTTTCAGGGAGCTCGGTTCTCCGAATAATGAATTCTTCCAACTTCCTATTGGAACGCGCTTATCCATGTTAGGGCATGTCACCGTCCCGTAAACAGTCACGGCCGTCAAAAATACGGGCGTAACCGTAACAAAATATTCAGAAACGGTATGGTAGCCCCCGTAACCATCCCGTATACGGTATACGGTTTCCCACGCCTTTAATGCCTTTGAAGGTCAAAAATTTGATGCAATGACTTACCTGGGAGTATTGAAGCTGACTAGATGTGCATACACCCTTTCAACGTGCTTTAGAAACCTTAAATTGGTCATTAAACACTCATTTTACAATCAGGAGGTGATCCTGGAATATTTTCACATGCCTCTGGAGATTCAAACTATAAAGAGCAAGCCCTTTTGTAAATAAAAAACTTATTTTATGCCATGATATAGTACAATAGACCTTCATGTGGGAGGTCCATGCAAAATTTTTACAAAAAAACCTATTCCATACTGATATTTTCTAACACCCGTAATTACGACTGTTACGGGCAAAACGGGACGGCAAATTACGGTCCCAGAAAATCCAAGATGGGACGGGCACGGTCCCAATATGACCGTCCCGTTGACCGTCACAGACGGTTACGGTGGCATGCCCTAAGATTCCATGTACGATATTCTCAATTCTGAACTGGGTTGGGACATCAAAACGTTCAGAAGAAAATACCATATATACAAGTGGTGCACCCAGTACGCTGTATCTCACATTTGGAATAGCAAGCGTCTTCCATCATCTCATGAGCACTCTTACTGAGTACCTTGTTTCCAAACTCTAAACTACTCTGTCATTATAGACCCTCCATCTCCCATAGGAACTCGGCGGCGGAAAGAGTGGGATTAGTGAAAAATGAGAAATACGTGCACAAGATGAGATATTGCTTAAAATGACCCAAAAACAACAAAATTGGCAACATTAATGTAAGTTCTATGCAAGCATCTCTCGGAGTATATCCGGAAGATATTGCAGGTATTCTATAACTGAAATTAGCATCAAATCTCAAATAGGAGAGCTCGAGAGCGAGAAAAACAAAATATTACTTCTGAAATCACTGAAAATCCATGATGATGTAGTCGGAACAAGCTTAAGATGAAAAGAATAGACTTACTAAAGCATAGAAAGGTCATATCCACCATTGAAACAATGTTTCCTTACCTTGACATTGAATGGGAGTGAATATCGTGCTCTTCATTACCAAAGATCGCCAGTAATTCGGTTGGAAAACACTTGTTTACCTTTGGATTTACCTGTATAGACTTACCGTTATCCAGAGATATGGGAACAAGCATTGAGAGTCCACATTTGAGCTCAAAAATCGACATTCAAACCTGGATTTGAGAAAACAGCACAAGATTACAGCAGACTGGCCTAAAAGGGCAATAATAATGAGCAACGGTCAAAAATACCTTTTAGCTTACCTTATATACGGTCGAGAGAAGTGGGACAAGCCATTCACACAGAGGTAGTGGTGGTTCGAAATCAAAATTTCGCCAAGTTCAACGCATCAAAATGTGACTCAGTTCTTTATCGAGGTTTGGTACCGTTCTCTGAACTTGCTCCCGTAGGTCAGCAAGTGTTTGTCATTTTGCATGGAGAACAGCTGGTTCACGAGCCTACGTGGATGCAGCCTGTAAGCAGCGTGAGAACACTTACAGAAACTTGCTGCAAGATCAACTTGCAGCAAGTTTCTGTAAGTGTTCTCACGCTGTCCTCATTTACCTTTCAACTTCCACGACCACAACCACTGCCAGCTCCCTGAGCAATCGACCCAATGTCTCATTATCCATAGTTGACGTCTAGTAAGGAGGGTTCAATACAAGTGGAGATTTAAGATAGGAATCTTCACTTACATTCGATAGAAGATGGTATAGAAAGGAGGGGTTTGGATCTTTAAAGCAGGAAAGGTAAATGAGGCGAAAGGCAGGTCACTTAAATAGAAGCCAGAAATATGTTAGAAAATTCAAAGCGCATTCAGAGAAAGTTAATCCAAAGTTAATCATACCACAATACGATGCATAAGCAAAGTCAGTTAGTCTTTAATCCAAGTCAGTCAATCTTTAGTCCAAGTCAGTCAACATTCGAACAAATCTAGTCAAGTTCACTGATAGTCGGAAGAAGATTGAGCTATAATTGAGAATTAGCAGTACAATGGAGCAAGTCTCTAAGTACTTCAACCACCCTAAGGCAATACAAAGTAAGCTAACGAAGTACATTGATCAACGCTCAAGTAGGATGTAGGCGCACAATCCACTGGAATCATAAAGTACATCGCACCATCATGTGGCCTCTTTTTCCGATGAAAAATGCCGTCATAAGACTGTTTACACCAGTACTGCACGCGGTTCCAGCGACAAGCTCTCCGCTGACAAAAGTAACCGGCGCAGTCATTGTGTCACAATCCTGGGCGACAAAGTCTGTGCCGTTGAAGCCAATGCAAGGGGTAACGCCAACGAGGGAAGCGGCCTGGGCAGCTAAGATGAAGAAATGTCAGGTTTTCATGTAAGATTTTTTTCTTTTTTGTACATACCTCCATACTGACGCTCGATGAGCAATACAGAGGTTCCCGCAGTGTTAGTCGCAGGAGTTATCTGACGATCCACCGAAGTGTCAACACAAGCAGCTTCGACGAGGTCTCCTGCATAGGGACAAATTAGTTTCTCTAATGGCTTTCGAGTCTCGCGCGGCGCCTGAACACACCGTTGTTGGTGAATGTAATACACTATTCGCCGGGAGCACCATTGGTCTGGGCAAGGACCTACATCACGATTAAAATCAGGAATTATTTGAGATTATGTGAAGGAAACTTACAATTGTACCAGACGTACCTGTCACGGTAGCTAAAACGGAGGTAGCAAAGGCTGAAAGTAAGAAAACGAGGGCCAGCATCTTGAAGCAAGAAAGGAAGCAAGGAGACCGGCGGAAGGAATGTGTTAAAGGGTCAGAAGAGGAAATCTGAGGTTAGAACGACTGAACTGAACGACCGCGCGTTCGAGAAAGGAAAGGAAACAGGAAAGGAAGGGGAGGGATGAGGAAGGAAAGAAAAAATACGTATGTCCTTCAGTACTTTAAGTGATAAGTTATAGGGTCGACGCTTGGGCCTAAGGAGAGGAACAATCAGAACTGAGCATGAATTCTGATCTCAGCCAGTCTCAAGGCGTCGCTGAGCCAAAGTTCCAAGCTTTTCGAAAATCGATGTCGTTTCGGATCCGTACGGTGTATTTCCCGTATTCTGGCTCTTGAGGACTACATGAGGGCTACCAGAAATGGTAGGGAGCTTCGATTAGGTTCCACTGAGGTATATTAATGTATTGGGATGCAATTGAGATGTGCCGCCGGCAGATTGGAAGGTGCGCACCCACTCGACACGGTCGTCAAGCGCGGCGGCCGGTCAGCCCTAACCCTTAAATATGCTCGTTGTCTCCTTTAGAATTCTGTGTAGGTTGGAACGAACTTTAAGTTGTAGGGTCAGAATCGCTCGTTCAGACGTCTCATGAACTGTTTTTATTTTGAAGCTATAAACATTCTATCCTTGAAGCTACACCCTGTGCCTCATAGACGTTGAATGTTGTGCAATACATGTACAATTGGACTAGTAGCGAGGCCCTTGAGTCAGAGCTCTATATAGCAAGTCACTGAGCGTTAGCGAATCTCTTGAGCCTCAAGTCTACATTTCACAGTCGAAAACAGGTAAAGACGACTTAAATATGCATTCTAGATCTCAGCCCAAGCAATAAATGGGATTTGCATTTTTTGTTTGGCATGATATTCATATTTTTCGCTTTGACTTGCCTTATTTGTCATTATATTATAAGGTTGCCGCTATGACACAAAACTATTGGATGGCTCTAGAGTCTAACCCCTACAAGGAGTACAGGGAGTAATAGTAGTACATGGTGCGTATCACGAGAACTGTGAAAATCTAGTGTATGTATCAGGATGACTATCTGGTATGACTTGCAAAAAATCATGAGCAAATCATGAGTACGTTGAAAATCAACGGTCAATCCAGGTAGGTCGAGGTACCGTCCTCCGTGTTAAATTCTTCCCTTCTGTAATCAACATACCCCATGATCAACCAAAATAAAATCAGTAATGAGCATTTTTCGAAAAGTATGCTACAATTCCTAATCAGCTGGAAGTCTACAATCCCAATCACTTGTCTTCCGTCCCAGAGATCAAGGTCGGTGATCGATGCCTTTAATCGAACCCATCAGCTTGAAAACATTCCCTGATGAAGACTTACCTTAAGAGCCTAGCCCATACTTTGGCATTTTCATAAATGATATTATCTTGGAACTCGTTCCATACGCTCGTACTAGCTCTCCGTCTAGGTTGAGGTCCTCGTCTCAATGCTCCAATAACCGCTACTTCGGAGGTTGAAATGTTCTTCTCGATCACAGACGGGCCAGTTAAGTACGTGTACGCTCCCAGGTGCCTCGCACTAGCTAGGACAGGAATACGCGTGATGGCAGCGGCAGCGATAGAGGAAGATGTGGTATCTTCGTAAGATCCTCTTTGCATGAACGCCGGAACCATGATGTCCTGGTCTTTATCAGCGCGATCCTAAACCAGTTCAAGGCAGACTTACAGCTTGCGAGATGAACTGGTAGAACTCGGGATAAGGCAGACCCTCGTGGATATGCACGACATCCTTGAGTTCCGTGGGTATAAGGACATGGTGCTCGGGGTTGACCTGTCCAACGAGGTGTAAGGTGAAAGGCGAGGCGTCCAGAATAGGTTGGAAGGGTGACCCTTCGACTCCTTTCCATCCCCATGTCGCTGGTGATCCTGTAACAACCGTCAGCTTTTACTCAGATGATACAAAAACGGGACACACTGATAAAAGCGTCTTTGAGGTCTGCCAATAACTTGTCGTAGTTCCTCCTTCCATGCTCGATGTTCCCTTGGACGATCGCCCGACTCGGAAATACACCAGGTTCTGGTCGTTCGGCTAGTCCAGGATAATCAAATACCTGTTCTCCGCATCAGTCTTGCTCAGTCCACGCGGGAAAAGGAAAAGAGGAAACGTACAGGAATCATAGTTTCTAGAGGGACATTCTCCCAGATCGGACTTCCCATCTTCTCGATCCAATCGTAGACATCCGCCTGAATTGCCTTCCTGACATGTTCGCCAGAACCAAGAGCGACAATCGACCTTGAGCAGCGAGAGGCTCCATCAAGGGTTTCAGTTCATGGTAGACGTTGACGTTGGAATGGTGGATCAAGCAGACGACATGGGCCGTCGAGGCATAGATTTCCTTTTGGAACTTTTTCAACGAGTTGGTACCTACATTCCAGGTATGTCAGCCACCAGGGTTTCGAAGGGATAGGAAATGAAAAAGAAAGAAAGAAACGTACAAGTTGTGAGAACAAGATTCTCAATAGAGTCCGCGGCCAAAGCGTCCGTCAGCGCAGGTCCATTCGGGGGTACAATCGTAGGCGGTTCGTGTAAGATAGACGAGAGGATCGTAGCGAACCCATGTCGGAAATGGCCTATTACGTCGAAGTCAGTCCCTCCTCTGACATCCGGTGGGATAAATATGGCTTACATGCAAAAGTAGGTACTACATTCGCAGCCTGAAGTGAAACTCCAATAGCCCCATTGACCTCTATTCCACCTCTATCAGTATTCACGTACCCCTCCCGGAGAACTCAGCTCACCATCATGGACATGTTCCTCAAACACCAAACCTGATCACGCGTAAAGTCCAACTTGACCTCTCTATTCCATGATCCTATAGTACGGTGTACACCCTGTTTGTAGGCACCGAAGAGTATGAGGACGAGCAAGGCCGAAGCTATCCGTATCGTGTTTCGTTGCATCTTGGGGTACATAGTCGGTCTCGAGAGGGTGAAAAACAAGAAGGCTGAGACCATGATGGATTTTAACGGGAAGTGAAACTCCGTTTCAGATTGTAAGCGTGCAATAGGCTACCGAATTGGAGAGACATGGAAGACATCAATTTTGGCAGTGGTAATACAGTATATCTCGCTTGCATCCGACTATGACCTTATCCTAATTAGGGCTTTGTTGAAGTCATACCGAAGTTCTTGCACCTCAATCTTCTCGCTGGCGGAACTTTCACTTTGTCTGGCCATCGGAAAGGATCATAGGAATCAGCTTTGGGTGGATACAACGGATGTGGCGCAAGGGAAAGATTATTGACACCTTGATGACAATCGATGAAAGGCAGCGCGACTGGAACTTTATCCGGCAGTTTCGGGTCGGATTTTAGTCACATGATTGACGCACTTTCTCTCCGAAAATTGAGGTGTCCCTTTTACTAATAATCTTAGTTTGAGGGTTATAAAGGCCTACGATCGAATGGCTACTCAGATTTTTCATATCTTCACTGGTTGTCCCGCAATGCGATGGTCAGCATATCTGAACAACCATAGTATTAGGACAAATCTGAATAGAACAAAAGTTCCGTATTAGGTTAATGAGAAAACTGATATTTTCCGATTTTTAATAGTCAAGTTTTTATTGAGATATAGAACCATCTTTGATCAACTGTTCAAATAGTATTATCCTCGATCCTTTCTACTGGATAATTCTATTAGACAACCCCGTTGATTGAAAACAACCCTTCTGAAGCTCTTTCGACCATTTTGCGTGTACATCACGCCGGAGTTTGCCCGAAACGCGTGTCCCTCACTCTTGCTGGAGCTGCCACATCGCGTGGTTGAATGTGCTCTCATCCCTTTCGATTCATCCTCGGAGCTGCTGCCGCCCCTAATCTCGTGAGCGTACTCTTCTGGGCTCTTGTACTTTAGTCTCCTGATTGATAAAGATTCACCTATGGACACTCATCAAAACACTCAGCCCATATTGCGCGAAGGATTTTGGAGGCACTCTGCAGAGTAAACACCGGTGCCGGGTGCGTATCTTGCCTTCAGAGTTTCTTTACCTTCTCAAATCACTCCTAGCTTGCTACTTTCCTTATACCTCCAGCTCTTACCTTGTTTAACCACCGGGCATCAAGAAACTCTTGTTGTGGTCACTATTGGTCTCGCCATGCAATTGTTGAGATTCATTCTATATGTAACATCCTCAGTAATTCTTGCACCACTATGCCAGTAGCTTATTTATGCTCCGCTCAGCCAGTACATTGTACATTATTCATGACCGACTTTTCTCAATTTCAACAAATTTGTGACCCATTAGGACTCCGGTGTGACAGCTGACACTACGGCCATTGCGGAAGGGTTGTTTCGGGGTTGTTTTGAGGTGTTTTCAATCAACAGGGTTGTTTAATAGAATTTATCCTTTCTACTATCATGTCGTTCGGTCAAAAAAAGCGACGCCTCTCTGATGCTGGCTACAGGCCCTCCGGATTAGTTCGGAAAAAGTGGGTCGGAAATCTTCGCCCCATTCGCTAGCGCTGTGAGACTCATCGATGACGAGTTCTACACAGTTTGCTCGGAATACATTCTCATGGAACGGGGTTGAGAGAGCCATCTCCGGCGAGACAAAACCGAGTCTGTGTCCGTCAGAAGTACATGTCTAGATGTTGATTAATTTCAGCGTTGGATGAGAAATGCGAAGAGAACGTACAACTGCACCGGACGTGCTAGTACTTGCAACGTCAGTTGCAACAGCATCAGCAGTTGTAGCGACGGAGACAACATCGGTAGAAGCAAGAGTACCAGCCTTCCAAATAGTGAGAATTTGACTTTATGAGCAGAGGGAGGAAGGGCTCACATTATCAATTACACGGGGTACAGTGGTAGCCGTAAATGTTGCACACCCTTCTCCGGTAGCAGAGATAGTGATATCGGAAAAACTGTTTACACCAGTACTGCACGCGGTTCCAGCGACGAGCTCTCCGTTGACAAAAGTAACCGGCGCAGTTATTGTGTCACAATCTTGAGCGACAAAGTCTGTGCCGTTGAAGTCAATGCAAGGAGTAACGTCAACGAGCTGCAGCTAAGATGAAGAAATGTCAGATTTTCATGGAAGATTTTTTTCTTTTTTTCTTTTTTTTTTGTACATACCCCCATACTGACGCTCGATGAGCAATACAAAGGCTCCCGCAGTGTTAGTCGCAGAAATGATCTGACGATCCACCGAATTGTCAATACAAGCAGCTTCGACGAGGTCTCCTGCATAGCGACAAAATAAGTTTCTTTAATGGCTTTCTCTCGCGCCGCGCGCTTAAACACACCGTGAATGTAATACATTATTCGCCGGGAGAACCATTGGTCTGGGCAAGGACCTACATCACGATTAGAATCAAGAATTATTTGAGATTATGCGAAGGAAACCTACAACAATGGATGGGATTTGCATTTTTTTTTAAATTCGTATTTTTCACTTTGACTTGCCTTATTTGTCATTATATTATAAGGTTGCCGCTATGACACAAAACTATTGGATGGCTCTAGAGTCTAACCCCTACAAGGAGTACA
>ML770311.1:0-11172 GCA_009733575.1 Gymnopus androsaceus JB14
AGCTTGCTGCATACATAACCATATCGAGAGACCTTTGGATAGCATTAAGGTATGATTTGCACTTCAGTGCTATCTATGCAATCTTGATAATTCTCAATAGAAATGGAACGGCAAATTCTTTGAGGATACTTCACTTCGCGAACTTGGACTACGTGTACAGCTTGGGCATCCCGATGGCAGCTTTTGCCCTTTCCCTGAGCCTGGTCCAACGGATTTCACCTTGATTCACACCAGCAAGCTTCACTGCGTCAACGTAGCCTACTGCGGCTGTCCTGTTAGCATGGCGAAGGCTCATTGGGAGCAGTTAATGCTGAACGAATGGCTACCTGCAACCATGGAGAGACCGAGAACAGCATGCACGTTTCGTGCGCTCGAACTTTTTCATATGCTGTCTCATCGCGGGAAGATCACTGCATATGACTTCTATGTTACCTTGGAAAAGAGTACTGACAACATTGGGGGCAAGAAATTCACAGTAAGTCCTCTTTATATTTAGACAATGCACGTTTTTGCTCATTCTCACGTTTCATAGCCTATCCGGGACTCAGAAGGGATTGAATTCAAGGGTCGCTATAGGTCTTTCCTACGCATGGTCCGTCAGTGGAGGCATCTGAAGGAGCTAAAGAGAGGTGGCAGAGGAAACGATGACAATCGGAAGGTGGCCGATACAAGACCTGGGGAGCTTGCAGTCAGATGTATAGCTTGTCCTGTGCCGGGAATCAACTTGCCAGAAGGCTGGGAAAATGCTCAAAAGGAGGACAGGTATGTTTTTTCCACGAAATGTAGATAAGTCAGTCGACTGACGCATTTATATTAACACTTGTAGATTTCTCTACTGTGTCTTCATTGCCATCGATGCTTGTTTCAGACTGAAGCGCCGTAATGCTGGCACCTGGGAAACGGATCCACCTTTATGCGACGGTGGAAGTTATTTTGTGGAGTCGGACCCTTACAGGGATTATTGCGCGAAGATGAAAGATCAAGATGAGGTAGGCTAAATGTCGACTGCGTTGTTTGACCTATTCTGATAAGCTTTAACAGATCTGCACTTGCACAGGCCTGGCAGCTCTGGATTATGCGAATACCAAATATTCAAAGGGATATACAACGACGGGTGTTGCAATGTGTACTTGTGGCCGCCATGAAATTGTTATGGCTAATGGAGTTGGAGATATGCAGAAGGGTGAAAGGTGAGTTTTTTTTTCCCTGGGACTGGCTCAAGATCTAACAATTTGATAGATACGGCAATGTGGACTATGTCTGGGCCTCTGCAATGCGTCATGTCCATATCTTACTTTGGATACTTCTTTCCTACGATATTATATGTCAATGGTTTAAACATCTATTGGAAAGAATCAAGGTCCTCCCACCTCTGGTCCGCCTACTCACTGTCCATCGCATTATTGCTTTTGTCATTCCGAAGCTCCATATCCTTGGCCATTTGGTGAAATGTCAGGATTATTTCAATCTTGCATATACGTTGGGCGCTGCAATGAGTGACATGGAAGGAATCGAGAGAATATGGTCAGGGAGTGGTCTGCTAGGCAGTAGCACGCGTGAGATGGGCCCAGGAAGCCGTCAAAACACAATAGAGGATTACTGGCATCATTGGAACTGGCGCAAGAATGTTTTACAGGGTGAGTTGTTTTCTGAATATTTTGCAAAACTTCTCTAACAGAATCTTTTTCAAAACGTCAAGGTGAGCTCTTATCTAAATTTTTTGCAAAAAATCTCTGTTTGCTTAATGGAATCTTTTCCAAAATATCAAGGTAATCTTTTGCTAAAGAGACTCAACAAGGCAATCAAAGATCTCAGAGAACAGGAGGAAGGCTTCAAGGTCTTTGAGGCGAATCAGCAGAATGAAGCTCAGGAATGGAAAGAGATGGTCAGAGCTTTTGAACTGGGAGAGTCGACTTTTAATCCCTTTTGTCTCCCCAAGTCAGGTGAGTCTTGCTTTTGCTCAACTTGTTGAAAAATTTCATTTATAGGTTTTCAGGTCCTACTCTTCAAGATATTCGTTTACAGCTGGCTGAGGAGGAGAAACAGGAGGCTAGAGCTGCACGTGAGCAGGAAAATAATGAGGAAGATAGTGATTTGGACATAGCACCCAAGGACACCACAGCTGCTCAATATGTCTTCCTGCTTTTAGAAGTGGAAGATCAGCAGTGCGTTATTTTAAAAACTCTAACTGCCACGCTCTGACTAAGAAACTTGACAGGCGGCAACTACGTCTGGATGTCAAGAATGCTAGATCTCCTACCAGCAAACAGCAGGCGAATTTCATGGAAAGGAGGACTCGTATTGAAAGGCAAATCAACAGGGTCCGCTCCTTGCAACAAGTCCATGATCCTGCTGCCCTTCAAGTTCTTGCTACCGCAGTACCCACGGTAGATTCACATGGGATGCCAGTGGTGCCCTCTGAATCTGAAGATATCCTCCTTATGTTCCCTTCCGAAATGCCGCTAGTCCGGCGTAACCCCCATCTTGCATCTATAGAGTCTCGTTTCAGAGATGCGCAGTGCAGTATGGCTCTAGATCAGCTTCGCCATAGTCTCCTGGTAAAACGGCGCCTTTACACTTACAAAAACAACAATGCCAGGAAGCAGAAGAGCACTAGCAGATCGCGAACTTTACTGGATAATCAACAAAAGAAGGTTGACCTTGCAGCAGCAGCATATCGAAGGGCAAGATTTGCTAAGCTGGCAATTTCTGGCGAGGAGAATGTTGGGTGGAGGAAGCTCGAACAGTCGGACATCCGTATGATGGGTGATGAAGATGAGGAGAAGAAGAAGAAGCAGAGGGCAATGAAAAGTCGAAGAAAGGAGGCTGCAAGGGTGAATGAGCATGGTCATGTGCAGGGGATTGCAGGTGCTGGCCAGAGTCGCTTTGTCATATCTTGGATCTGGGTTGCTGCAGATGGGAATGGCAGTATCGAGGAGAATAAGGCTCTCCATGATGGTAGATTTGTTTTTGACTCTCAATTTTTTTGCCTCTGGCTGACTTCATCATCTATAGGTCTCAGGGTGGAATTTTGCAAGGCATATTCAAGAGTTCGCAGATGGCGTGAACAAGTCCGACTTCTCCGAGCAGAGATGAGTTACTGTCTAGGGAGTCTGGAAAGCCAAGCAAAAGAGTGGGAGAGTCGAGCAACAATTCCTCAGTTCTCTGGTAAACATGCAGATGGTACAGCAGCTTATGCTCATAAGCAGGCCGCTGTACGCAGAATCATTGCTGGTCGTTTCCGTGTCCTGTGGGCCAGGTATCTCATTGGTGAAACAAGCTTACAGGTTGCACAAGCACCTCCTGATTTGCGTAGGACAAATGGGGAGGACTCTGATGATGAGCCTGGAGAGTCAGAAGAGTCTGAAGAGTCTGAAGAGTCTGAAGAGGAATCTGAAGAGGAATCTGACGAGGAGATGGATGATGAAGAAGTGGAGTAGTATGGTACGTCCTTTTCTCTAGGTCATTGTTTCTCTATCCACTGTCTCATCTATTTCAAGTTTTTCTCCCTGGTTACCCAAGAATTCTTCCATTTCCATTCTCCTATCCTATGTCATTCAGTATGTCTATCAGTGCTTTTTTTTTCGCCAATTTTTTTTGTTGTTTGAAATCTTTTGCAAATTGAAATCTTTTGCAAAGCATTTTGGGCGCTTATACAGATTTATTTTGCAATTTATTCCAGACGCTTATAAGGATTCTTTTGCTGGTCATGGTTATATATTTTGAAAAGTATTACGGGCGCTCATTCGGTGTCTACGCGGACCCAGTTTTTTTTTTCATTTGGTTTTGGTCGAATATTTTGCAAAATATTACGGGCGCTCATTTGGTGCCTACGCGGACCCAGTTTTTTTTCATTTGGTTTTAGTCGAATATTTTGCAAAGTGACCGACCATCTTTATGCCAAATATTCAGCAAAATGACAATTTAAGCGCTCAGGGAAGGAAACAGGTTCAATAAGCGCCGGTGGGCGGGCATGCGCACAAATCCCGCCACTTTTGACAATAGCATTAACAATGCCAAATATTTGGCAAAAGAGCCAGAAGCTAGCTAATATGCCAAATATTTAGCAAAAGAGCCAGAAGCTAGCTAATATGCCAAATATTTAGCAAAACAAGTAAATAAGCGCCCTGGGAAGGGTGGAAACGGAATCCACAAGTTTGCCGTTGTGCCGATCAAACGGCAGCAGCACCCGAGGATGATCCACCCCCTATCAGAATATTTGGCAAATAGTGTCCTGGGGCAATTTTTTTTTTTCCTTGATTTTATCGGGTCAAATTGCAAAACATCCCCCGACACTTATCGGGATATTTAGCTTAAGACTAGCAGCATCTAGTGCCTCGAAGCCAAAGGTCCTCGTTGCAGTTCCTCCGACCTCAGGTATCTGGTATTGCCACTGTATCTGCCAATAAAGTCCCTCTTCTGCATCTGAAGAGAAAGGTCGGGACCAACTGGGAGTACAGCAGCAACTTTACCAGTGTCTACCTCGACATCCTCCATGAGATTGCCACTGCCGGAACGACTTTCAAGGTTAAGAATGCCTTGCTCACCGGAGTTGGTAAAGGCTCAATTGGCGTTGAAGTGGTCAAGGGCTTGTTTTCTGGTGGCGCGCACGTTGTCATCACCACATCCCGCCACAACTGCTCAATGGTTGAATATTACCAGTCTATATTCCAGACATTTGGAAGTCGCGGATCTGCTCTTACCATTGTACCTTTCAACCAAGACTCGAAGCAGGACGTGGAAGCTCTTGTTAACTACATTCGGAATGCATTCTTCCCTTTGCCGGAATTCCTGAGAATGGCCGTGAGATTGACGGTATCGACGACAAGTCCGAGTTGGCTCACCACATCATGTTGACCAACTTGTTGCATATTCTGGGAGCAGTCAAGGGAAAGCAAGCCAGCCAACAATTCCTCACTCGTCCGACGCAGGTCATCCTTCCATTATCCACCAACCACGGTTTGTTCGGTAACGACGGCTTGTACTCCGACTCGAAGATTTCTTTGGAAACGCTCTTCCAGCGTTGGACTTCAGAAAGCTGGGGTGAATATCTCTGTCTCGCTGGGGCTGTTATTGGGTACATTGCAACTTTTATCAAGCCTCGGTCATTTCCAACTTTCTTTTACTAGGTGGACTCGTGGTACAACGCTTATGGGGCCAACAAACATCGTTGCTCACGAGCTCGAAAGCTATGGCATCCGCACGTTCTCTGCAAAGGAGATGGCTTTCAATATCCTCGGTCTTATGCACCCGCTTCTTTTCAGTATCACCCAAGTTGAACCGATCTGGGCTGATCTCAATGGTGGGATGGACCGACTCACTACTCGTATTCGAAGCTCTCTGATGAAGGAGAGTGACCTCCGTCACACTATCGCTCATGACAACGCCGCTGACTACAAGATTCTCAACGGAGTTGACGCAGAACGTTTGATCCAGACTGTCGACGTTCTCCCTCGTGCTAATTTCCGCTTCAAGATTCCTGATCTCGAGACTCAGGAAACTCTCGTCGATGTACCAAGCTTCGTGATCTGATTGATTTAGAGAAAGTCATGGTCGTCACAGGCTCTGGTGAAGCTGGGCCGTGGGGTAATTCGCGTACTCGCTGGGAGATGGAGGCTTGAGGCTCGTTCACCATCCATCGAAGGTGCTATTGAAATGGCTTGGATGATGGGGTACATCAAGCACTTTGATGGTCGTCTGAAAGATGGTTCATTATCTATTTTCGTAGTGCCAACGCTTTACAGTCTCTCGAAATTGCTTGTGACACATCTTGTCGGGCAAGGCCAAGGTCATGGTTGCCAGAGGTTTTGATGATATCAATGAAGAAGGTTCTTATGAGTTCGCTATGGGCCGCAATGGAGATGTCTAGACCAACTGCAAGTACTCGCGCAGGGGTGAGTTCCTTCGTCTTCCGCTCTAGTTCTTTTACTGATTCGCGTTACAGTTCATGGAAGCACAAGGTAGTGGCATGCACATCGTCATGAGCGCGAAGACTGCTTTGGAACTTGGTTGCCTTGTTCGTTGCATTTTGGGCTTCACCTCTACTTCTACGTACGTCTTCGCTTCTTTTGACTTTTAGTTTTAACTCATCTCTTCTACTAGTGACAAGGCTGGCCGATCTGTCCCTGTTCCTGGTCATGGACCGCTTACCGTTGCTCAAGAAATCCCTTCAAAACGCCTTCTTCCTATTCTTGATATCCCCTATCGCTCCGCCAACTCTCCTTCCGTCGCACACAAGTCTTGCAATGGCTTGCTCATGAACAAACACAATTACAGGATGAGATTGAGGCTCAGAAGGCCTCTGGGGAAACTGTTGACGAGGAGTACTATTCGTCAAGAGTGGCTGCAATCAAGCAAGAAGCTGCACGTCAGGAGAAGCAGGCGCTCGCTACATACGGGATGCTAGAAGGAAGTGATCCTCACATTGCTCCTCTGCGCCGAGCATTGGCTGTATGGGGTCTGACCGTTGACGACATCAATGTCCTTTCTATTCACGGTACCAGTACACAGGCCAACATTAGTTTACAGCTCAATCTCTACATTTTGCTTTACTGATGTCCCAAACAGGAGGAGAACGAGACTCATTTTTGGAACTCGATTTTCAAGAACCTTGGTCGAACTCCGGGTAACATCGTTTCTATCGTGGCTCAGATGAGTCTTGATCTCGCTGAGTCATTCAGAGGTTTGTTTCTTTTCCTTTACTTCGCTAAACATAATTGATCATTGTACTGTAGACTGTTGCAATTGCTTTTGCTCAAGCTTCAAAATATCTTCGCCTTGGAGTGAGCGCCTTTTGCCGTTCACGATGATCCTCAATTGTTTGCATCAAACTCAATACATCTTTACTTGGTTTACGACACATTGTTTGCATTGGACTCTACTTTGCATAGGATTTTGGTGTATGTTTCCTTTTCTCTTTTTCTCCTCATTTGTTTTTGCAACTAACGGCGCCTTTTTAGGGCGGCCAACATCCTCACTACACCTTTCGCGCTTTCTCAGAGACATCAAAGCAAAAAGCACTATAACTCGATCAAAACGGACTTGTGGTCTACAGTGCACGATAGCTACGACATGGAGTTCTACAAACCGGATTGGCTAGAGGAAGTCATTATTTGAAGGATGTACTTGGTGCTGGATTTGTATTTTTCTTGAGAGGATTGAAGATTTTTTTTTGTATTATAGTTTCAATTCGTGATGTATCTTGTTGGCTTAACTGTATATAGTCTGCTTTATGGATAAAAATTGCCGTGTGTTTGACCTCAATTAGGTCTTCGCATGAATCACTTTGATCACCCCAAAAGTTCTTCGCCGAACCGGGGGTAGCCCGGCCGGAAGTTTTCGCGAACCCTTATGTAAGATCTGATCTCGGAGAGATGCGATTTGGCGCCGTCCTGGTCCTTTCTTTTCTCCCCTCATGTAACCTTCCAACCAATGAGCTCTGGTATCTCAAACCAATCTCATACTGAACTTCAGGCTGTACTCAGCCGATTTGAACTTCACCTTTTGCCAAACTTGCAGGCTATATTCAGCCGCTATACAACTCTTGCCAGTCTCTCTCTACATCCCGAAGCCCTTTGATATCATACTGCAGCATCTTTAAATGAATTTCTTGCTATCAACACCAATTCTGGGCTGATTCCAAATCTTTTCCTTTTCGACATAACTTGCAGGCTGTACTTAGCTGCTATGATTCTTCTTTTCCAGCTAGAGCATGTGTATACAATCGCAGCACTTCTTGCATGCCACTTTGACATTGACATACCAGGTAAACGTCTTTAGAGTTACATTGACTTTGAATTCACGATATATCTTTTCTAGCAATACTCAGCTTCAAAGTTCAATCCAACTCGTATACCCAAGTATCTTAGTTAAGTTTTGCTCGCATGGTTTTGAAAACCCTGCTTCGATACACATGGGTATGTTCTCAGGAAATCTTTCCTGTCAGGACTTCACTGGATTATATCCCTCTTTCAACTTTGGTGTGTATTTCGATCCCTGTCATTGGATTCCATTATTTTAACAATCCCTTTTGTTTAGCTTTCCCATAATATTGAGTGCGCGATCCACCAGTATTGCGCATTGTACACACGATCAGGTCCTGTCAGCTGCTGCCGATCTTTCAGCAGAGTGTACGCAGCCGCATTCCATGGATACTTGGGTAAGCCTTATCCGGGCCAATGATCAAGTGGCTCTTATGTTTAAACGCCGATTGGATCCTCTCTTCTTTCAGTCTGTCCTCAGCCACCAATCCGTCGACTTCTTGAACGTTTTGTATTTGAATGCTTGACTGGCAGGCTGTACTCAGCCGCATCCTCGGACCTTTTCTTACACAGCGGAATCCACCGGTGAATGTCACTATCGTGCATTAGACGGTGCTGGTATCTCCCTGTCTTTGTGAACTATCCGACCAGTACCTCTATTTTTATCTTTCATTCGCGTAGTACATACATGATCCGCCGTCACATGACCTCGGTTATATACGCTAACGACGAGTTTCGTTCTCTTCATTCCTTCACTCCCTTCTTTTTTGTTACTGTTTTGGCTCCTCGATATGTCCGGCGCGAAGCGTTCCAGCAGTGAGAAGGTGCAGGAGGCTAAGAAGCACAAACCAGTTGACCCACAGTCTACCAGCACCTCCGCGACCAAAAAGCGAAGAACGACTGACCCGCAGTCTACCAGCGGTACCTCCGTGACCAAAAAACCTAGTGCAGCTGCAGCCTCCAGTTCCCGTACGACGCGCAGTGGAGGCGCAGCGCAAGCACCCCCACCGGCAGCTAGAGCCACTGCCAAGTCTAAATCTAAACCTACACCTATACCTACACCCGAACGCAAAACTTCCACATCCAAACGCACGGCCACAAATGAGTTTAATGCTGCGTACATTCATGGGGCGGCTCCTGCTGACAGTTCTCATCAAAGTACTGCTTCTTTCTCGCTTAATTTATATCCTCTAATCCCCTTTCCAGAGGTTCGTGTTATTTACCAAACGCGACTCAAATTAATTACCTCTGTAAGTGTTTAGCCTTCCCTGTCCTTCAGTTCCGTCTTTGATGCTCCTTCATCAGTTTTTACACGCTTCAGAGGGTCATCGCGCCTAAGAAGGTCATCTCGCCTAGTATGTCCACTATCTATCGGATTCATTTTGTTTATTGCTAACCTTCCATACAGGCAGTGATTTCAATGCGGATTTGGAACCCGTTGATTTGGAAACAAAACATTCACAGAAGCTCACGTGGGACCGTTCGGAAGTTCCCCTCGCTGAGTCAAAGAAGCCCAAGGAAGACCGCTCAAAAGTCTTCCTTCCTGGGGAGGATCTCGACGAAGATAATGATGAAGATGTCGACGAAGAGGAAGAGGAAGAGGAAGATGACGAACTCGAAGCAGAATCAACAGAGTTGATGGCAGAGCCAAAGGGGGAACAAGATAACGTGAGACCTTGATCTTTCTGAGGACGTTTCATATTCTTGATACCTTCACAGATGGTTGTTGAAGACATCACTTCCACCTCAAAGCAGAAGAAGCAGAAGAAGCAGAAGAGGAGCCGTAAAAACAAGAACAAATCGAAGGTTCTACTCTCGGACTTTGAGGACATCAACGGTTCAGAAGCGCTCCTCACCCTTGGAAAATCGGTATATCGCAAAGGAGCATGTCTTCAGGACATGTTCCCTGCTAGTGATACTGTCCACTACTTGGAGTGGAAGTCCATCATTGATGATTTGCCACAGAAGGATCCGAGGAAGACAGCGTTACAGATCATTGGCATGGAAATACCGCTCCGACAAAGAGCGGTCAAATACGTTTGTTATTGTGCTTGATGTTGTCTGACTCGCTCAATGATTTGTGCAGGCCAACTATGCTACTAGCGATGTACGGCGTGAATTCGGTCACCATGCTCGGACTCTCGTTTGTTCTACATTCAATCTTGCTGGAGATGATCGCTCCACTACCGAAACTGTGTGTAACTTCCCAATGGTTTCAGTTTGTTGAACTGATGGTTTTCAAGGCCACTTTTGTTGCTGGTCTGCTCCATGATAGAATGTTTCATTATGGTACTTTCAACTTGGAAACACTGGAGTTTGAGAAAACTACGCCTTTCCTCTTGACTCTCATTCCAAGAATTCTTCATACGGCCCTTGTTATCCAAGCTACGAAGGCTGATGCCCTCATTTTAGCTGAACTGAAACAGCAATGCCACGTTCCACTCAAATTAATAGCTCTCATTGTTACGCTAGTATGTCTCCATTCTTGCATGTTCCTTATGTGATCTGATAAGTGTTTCCAGATTGAACATGTTCTTTGTGAATACTCTTCAGGATACTCCCGGACTGCGCAGTTTCTGGAGAAAAATGACAGGGCAAAGTACTACGTTCTCTCTTTTCTATCCATTTATTTGACATTGAAAATACTCAGTTACCGATCCATCTGTGCCACGTTGATGGATCTCGAAAAAAAATCCCCGCGTTACTCCGACCGTCTGCAACGGGGTACCTACAAAGCCATGATGTACGTCTTCTTATGTCTCCTTTACTTGTCCATGAACACCTTTACCCAATGGCGCATAGGAGGATTAATCTCGATTCACTTCCTAAACAAGAATATGACTGGGAAGCGCTCGAAGAATATGCTCTCGAACTGGACAAAGCATCCGAAGCGGGAGAACAAGAATACAACAACAGTGAGAGCGACGATGAGAAGGACGTTGGGAAGGGCGTTGAGAGGGACGGTGAGAGAAATGGTGAGATGGACGGTGAGAGGACGGTGAGAGGGAAAGTGAGAGCGGCGGTGAGAGTAGTGGTAAAAAGGGTGACAAGAAGGACAGTGAGACCAGCGTTGCCGATGACGACCACTCCAACAACAGCACTGGCGCGAAGATTAGTGATCTGATGATACCCCAACGCTAGCCAGCGTTGCTAGATCCCGGTAACTATTGCTAACGCTGTCATCTTTTGTTTTACTGAGCTCTTGATCTAGGCCCCCACCTGCATTGTACATAGGTTCATCCTTTGTCTTCTTTTGTTGATGCGCATGCAGCTGAACTTTGTACAGTTTCTCTTGCTCATTAATTTAACACCAACGATGTCGATGTACATAAACTGCGTGTGGTGGCTTTTCTTCTGATTTTGTTGAATTCACCATTGATCTATTGCTAGAAATTGGATTTCGCATCGTTTA
>ML770312.1:0-11163 GCA_009733575.1 Gymnopus androsaceus JB14
TCGGATTGTCGGACTCCTTATTGTATGGCTCGCTCGAATGTTGTTTTGATCGCTTTTCAAATTGGCGTTCTTCTGGGGCAGCTTCATGGTTTGGTTCATCTAAAGGGGCAGATCAATCCAATGTAGGGCGGCTGAAGGGACATGAACAACTTACTTGAACCTGAAGGGCCCGGATTGACAGAACTGGATCTCGATTCATGCCCTGAAGCCATGGATGACACTCGAGAAAAAGCCCTGGATGAGGGTCTTGAAGCATTCGTGGATGGAACCGTAGACGGAGTGCCGACGTAGCAGTAGATGAAGACCCAATGCCTAAAAAAAAGTCAGCACGTGGAGTATACAGAAATGGTATCTCACCAGAAGAACGATTCTGCAGAGGTACTACAGTATTCGTATTCTATCTCATTGTCAGCTTCTATTCTTAATGATAAGATGAAACCTACGATATCGTGTAGCAGTTGCCAGTGGGAACCTCTGGGTTTCTTGTTCCTCTTCAAGATCCTCTGCTGCGTCGGGATCATCGAAGGCTTCCTGTAACGATTCCTTGTCTAACCTTGATGTTCTTGTTGCAGACAATGGTGGGTAAGAGTTTTCGGATCGAGAGGACGGGGGTGCCTTAGGCTCTCAGGTTGTGAGGAATCATTGACCCGGTCATTGACATTTTGTCGCCCAGTCGCCCGTTGGTTGGGGTTAGTTTGGGCCAGTCGATCACGAGCCCCGCCTTGACCTGCACTCATTCGAACTGGCTAGAAATAGAGGGATTTTAGCTGTGTATATTTGAGAGTGAAAACCCGTATTACTCGACCGGTGGTGCTTGTGCCACTGGAGGCGGTTTCGTTCGTGGCAGAATTCTGAGCTAAGGATAAATCAGTTAGCGTACAGGTGTGTATTGCTACCTACCTGGTTTGTTTTTGGGCCTTCCCTTGCCCACCATTCTGATAGGATGAGTTAGCTGGACTTAGCTGGACTTGGATGAAGTGGAAGAGAAAGAACCGGCTTGTGGGTCCGTCCAACGCGAACAAATATTGATGGGATAAATGGCGTATAGGTGGCAACAAACTCAAGAAGGCGCAAAAGCAAGACTCATTCCCAGAAGTACATATACAACAATGCTCAAAATTACTAAACTACGTTCTTGCCTATATATGCCCTAGTCCAAGAGCACAGAGAAGCTTGTGGACCCGAAATTGAAGACATATAAGTCTGGATGCAATCAACAACAACGTTTGAGAATAAACTGTATGACCTACTATCTTTTCGAGACATGACAATGTCGCCTTCATCTGCGTCCCAGTCTTCCTCTTCAAATGGGGGATCTTCAGCGGCGGACAATTCTGCTTCCTCATCTGGTAGAGGGCTCCGGGGAGCGTTGGGAGCATCTGTAATAGGGAGGTGGTTAGTGAAAACCCACGTTGGATGGTGTAGTGCTTACTCGAGGGTGATGGCTTCTGAAGCTGATTTATATAACTCTTGATTTTCAACTCGATGTCTGCAGCCTGAAAGGCCTGGTGTGTGACTTGGCTTAAACGCTGTTGATGGAGTTCCAGAAGGAGTTTGGTTAGCAGGATTTTGCGTTCGAGGAGCTTGTTTTCGTCTGCAAAGAGCCACTGTTGTTGGCAAGCAATTTTGGCCATTAGCGAGGCTTCCTCAACAGAAAAATCGAAGTTGCTCTGCAACCATTTAAGTTTTTTTTAAAGATAATAGGTAGCAGATCTTACCATCAAGTCTTCCAGCTCTTTCTGTATGAAGGTCAAAACGTCCTTGGCATAGAATAGACCTGTTTGCAATGCCGTTAGCATAAATCAGAGCAGTCCAAATATTAGCGCACCTTCCGGCTGTTGATGGGGTGTCTGGCGGTAGGAAGAGGTATCTGGTTGAGTTTGGGTGAGCATGATTGTGGTAAACGGTAAGGATGCAATTTTTCTGATTTCACGTGGATCGATAAGCGCCGTTCCGATTTCTTCTTCCATATCTTCCATTGGCATTGGCCTGGAAGCGCCTCTTCGGGTTTTCGATGGCGCAACCGGCATGGAGCTCTCCAAATACGAGACCCACGTCTTTTACTCGAACACAATGATCTCCTCATCCAAACCATCCCTTATCCAGGTTGAACTACCAGCTTATAGGTGCTTGTTTACGATCTCACCGAACAACAAGAAGCCTACGGTGCTAGACATAAACAAGCCACTTCAAGCACCTGCCCCAGTTCACCACGAGTTGAAGGATGGAGGATTATTTGGAGGGGACTTGTTTTGGAAGCATAGAGAAGCGCTATCCAGGCTCACATACGCTTCAATGCAGTCTCAGGCTGTACTCAGCCGGATTCGGGCCAGTCTCAGGCTTCATTTTCAACGTAACTTGCAGGCTGTCTTCAGCCGCTGTACATTCATCTGCACACCCTTGAAGGAATTCTCGCTGTATTCTGCATCAACGCTGTCTCAGGCTGTACTCAGCCGGATTCGGGCCAGTCTTCAATTTCAACGTTACTTGCAGGCTGTCTTCAGCCGCTGTACATTCATCTGCACACCCTTGAAGGAATTCTCGTTCCACGTCCACTACTTTGAATCTGGTAAGTATTTTTTAAAACTTGGATTGGCGTTATATTTATAATGTTTTATCCATAGGTTGAAATGCAACGCCGGGTCAAACCAGAGCGTTGTTGCAGCGCAAATTCACGCGTTCAAAATTTCTTCCTCTATACTATCGAGTTGCTGAGATTGCCAGCTGTCCCTCTGACTCCGCCAGCGCGGCCTCAGCTCCTACTCCTCCCGTCCAGATTATAGCCCATCTAAACGCAATCCTACAGCAAATGTATGGGCCTACCTTCAATCCGAAGTCCATACCAGACAGGTCCAATTTATTGGGATATTGGGATTATCCTTAGACGCCTGGCCTTGCCTTGATCTTTCTCCTTCTGGAACAATCAATGTGGCTTTGCTGGGAGTATCGGAAGCATACAAGACCTCAATCTCACTCATACGGCACAGCACAAACCATCGCCAAGCGTGCATCTGGGTACGCTAGTGATCTCCAAAATTTGTGAGAAATATGATATCACGCACGCACATGGTTTTTCCCAGTCCAAAAGTCTCCGACACGGTCGTTTTGTTGAGGTATGAAGTTTCCTTTTCCTTTCCGAGGATGCCTCTTACGCTTTGTCATTTTAGCCTTACAACGCCATGCTCTCAGTCCACCAGCTCGTCAAAAACTCTGACGAAACTTTTTGTATTGATAACGATATTTGCTTCAGGACTCTCAAGCTTTCAACACAACATACAGTGACCTCAACCACCTCGTCTCTTGTCATGTCCGGTATTACGACCTGCTTGCGTTTCCTTGGTCAGCGTGACTCTGACCTAAGAAAACTGGCAAGTGGTGTTTTCAACTTCTGCTGTTGCTCAAGCTCACAGTCCTTGGTAGCTCCTTTCCTCATCTCCACTTCTTCATGACCGTTTTTGCTCCATTAACTGCTCGCGGTAGCCAACAATACCGCGCCGTGACCGTCCCCGAGCTCACTTCACAGATGCTCAATGCCAAGAACATGATGGCTGCCTCAGATCCAAGACATGGTCGTCACCTTACTGTATGTCAGATCTTACAGCGTCTAGTAGTGATTCTGACCGAGTTTATAGCCGCTGTGTTCCGTGGAAAGGTGTCCTTGAAGGAGGTCGAGGAACAGATTCAGAACATCCAGAACAAGAACTCGGCTTACTCTGTTGAATGGATCCCGAACAACTTCCTCAGTGCGCAGTGTGAGGTTGCTCCGAGGGGCTTTCAGATGACCGTCATCTTCTTGGGTAACTCGACTGCCATCCAAGAACTCTTCAAGAATGTCAGCGACCAGTTCACCGCCATGTTCAAGCGTAAGGCTTTCTTGCATTGGGACACTCAAGAGGGTATGGACGAGATGGAGGTATCGAACAATTGTTGATATCTCTGGGCCAGTTCACCAAAGCCGAGTCAAACATGCAAGATTTGGTTGCTGAATGTCAGCAATACCAAGATGCTACGTACGTTATCTTCCTTCTATTGAATCGATTGATTGCTCACGAAAAAATTGTAGCATCGAGGAGGAAGGTGAATACGAAGAGGAACCATGTCGAGGAGGAGCAATAAGTTACCCCCGTCGCTTCTAGAACAATATACCTACTCACCTCGTGGAACTTTTAAGTCTTCTTTTCATGGTGTTTTTTTCTGTCTGTCATGCTTTTGTCGTTTTTTCTTTCTTACACTACAGTAGCTTTCGTAACTTTCAAATTCATGGATCCGATGCAAAGATGGGTTATTTTTTTTCTATCTGTTATGCTTTTGTTGTTTTCTCTCCCTTACACTCAGTAGCTTTCGTAAATATCAAATTCGTCAATCTGATGCAAAAGCTCAAGTGGGTATAAAACCACAAGAAGCGGGACCAAAAAGTATAAGATAAGCAGGCGTGAGAGTTGGCACCGCGCCGATAGGCGCTTACAGATCTTGCTTCGAATTATTTACCAGCGTCAGTTAGACGTTCCTGTCTTGGACCTTGGTTATCCACGCGGTGTGTTCATCTACTCAAAACTCTATCAAATTGCAGGCTGTACTCAGCCGCTTTCGTTCAGGCTTCATCTACTCGAAACTATATCAAATTGCAGGCTGTACTCAGCCGCTCTCATTCAGGCTTCATCTACTCGAAACTATCTCAAATTGCAGGCTGTACTCAGCCGCTCTCATTCAAAGCTTTATCTGCTCAACACTCCGCCGGCTAGCTGCTCTCGAAGACGCTACCAAATATGCTGTTCTTCTCACATCAGACAGCGCATAGTGGTATTGAACGTAGTAAGACTACGAGGGCGGTGCGTACTTGAACCTATAGATCCTATCACTTGCTCAATTTAGGAACACAGAAGTCCTCATACCGTCATACTCTTTCTCAGTTGGGAACGGACCTTCGTTGTTGGGAAGAAGAACCAGTCCAGATAGGTGCTGGATTTCTAAACATGACGGGCGTCGATATCTCGTTCTCGGAAGAGATTCCTCGCGGTACTCCTGAGCAGTACTATGGGAGGCTGTTTATAGGTAACCACAAACCTAACGTAGAGCCCTGCGTTGCAAGTCGTGATGTAACTTTCGAAATCTTCTTGTACAACTCCCGCCAGAACCCGTATTACGGAGGCAGGCGCAAGCCCGAAGATTATCGGAAACCATTCACGAGCCCGACCTTCACTGATGGGTCAATGGGAAAAACAGATCTAACCTGATGCCACAGTTTTATGACTGCCGTTTCCCAAGTCTCCCCTTCGTTTGCCTCTTAGAATATGCCGAGAAAGACTTGCTAAAACGTCCAGAATACGAAAACCTCTATGAGGTCTGGCAATCGGAAAGTCGTGACCTGCTTACCGACGGTTTCGCCCAAAAACGGTACCTTAACGCCCTCATTTTTAGGCGCGGTCAGTTGGAGAAACAATATAATCAAAGCATATCTCAGTCGAACAATCCCGTCCTCGAAAGATGGCCGAAGTTTGTGCATTCTTGGGAATCTCTCCTGCCCAGTGTCGAGGAGATTTGCGATCTTGGCACGCTCATGTCGTTTAGCACTTATGTCCCAAAAATGGCAGCTATACAGCGCCGATTCAAGATTGCAGAGTCATGGACTACAATGTCAGATGTCTTGATTCAAAAGCAGGTGGATGCTGGTCGGCATCTCTCAGTTACTCGAAGCAAAATGCAGGATGAGCGTTTCATGGGCATCTGGGGTAATGGGATGGATCTGCAAATGCTCAAGTGGTATCTTTACGTTGCTCAGGTGCCAGTTTTCTGGCTTCACTGGCAAGCGCCAGACTCCGATGAAGAGCTCCCATCAGACATACCGAAGTTCATGAACCTGATTGAAGGTACTGCGATGTCTTCATATCTTGCTGATGCCCAAAATTTGAAAATCATGAACGCTGCTGGTGATTTGGCTTTTTTTCAGACTGAATTTCTAGACGAATCAATCGTGAAGTGTCGAAACTTGCCGGAAATAAATATAAATACGCGGTCTTTCCCATCCCCAGAACCTCCACTCATTGCGTCTGACCCTGTCCCTGCAACGAACACTCCAAAAACTGGGTTAATGGACCTTTCTCGTTACATGAGTGCGCTTGAGCTGGGAGTGAAAAGGATTGTTCTGGAGATTAATGATGAGGATGAAGACGACGAGATTGAAATTGTATCTGGCCCTGTCGAGAAGGTATGTAGAATTTTACCCGGCATTGTTCCTTGTTGCTTACTATCTCCATTGACCTGAACAGACGTGGAAAGCGGAGGAGGAGGAGGAGGAACGGAAAGCAAAGGAGGAGGAGGAATGGAAAGTGAAGGAGGAGGAGGAACGGAAAGTGAAGGAGGAGGAAACAGAAGTTCATTTCTTGGGATTAGAGCTCGAAGACGCTGTGGATTGCTCTGGGATGGCCCTCATTACCTCTGTCGATGGAGACGCCATCCAGGTTGTTGCAGAACAACTTGAAGATCTCTGCTTGACGCTGCTGGAGACAGTTGAGGATCATGCGTCAGACAGCGCCATGGACCTCACTAGCTTGGTCAATGCGGGCATGGATAAGAGCGTTGTGGGACAGCAGCCAGAGTCAGCCGAGGATCGCATCCTTTCTCAGTCAGATTCTATGGACTGCTCCGAGTCTGGGGCGGATCTCACCTCAGTCAATGGAGGTGGCTTTGCGAAACAACAGTCAGTGGACCAAATGGTTTCTCAGTCGAGCGACACCTCCGTATCTCTCACTACCGCAACAGTCGAGAGCGTTACCTTGAAGCGGCCGGGGGAATCACAGAGCTTTGAAAACCCCAAGCGCCCACGCTTTGACCCTGGCCTGAATCCCAACAATCATCCAAGTCGTCCCCCTCTCAAATTCACCGTCTCTAAGCATCCCACCGCTTTCTTGGTAGTCAAAGGAAGAAATGAACAGAACATTTTCAGCTTCATCCAATTCGTCGAACAATATACTCCGGTTTCCAAATTCCGGCGCATACGTCATGTTCACCTACCCAATGCGAAGAACTTTTTTTTCATCAAGACCAGTAACACCGACGATGCGAAAGCGGCGAAAAAATATCTTCTCGACCCCCGAAACGTACAAAAATGTCAGGTGCAGTATATCCTTGGCCTAGATTGGCATGGACTGTATCCTGACGAGGAAGTAGAGAAATCCGCCTCAGATGCCGATTGGTGCGTTGTCACCACGCAGCCTCCACCTCCTCGCCACCAGACCACACTCAGGCATTGTGCCGGAAGGAAAATCACGGCAAAAAAACAAGAGTGGGGAGACAACGTGGATAGGGAAGGCGTACGAAATAATGTCCGCCGCCGTCAGTACCGTCGTCAGCATCAGGAGCAGTCGAATGGCAGGAGCGATTACCACAGATCCGGCGAAGAGAGGGAATGGGAGCGAAGAGGGCCGAGTCGTGCTGGTGAAGGCTCAAGGGCTCGAGACCCATATGCGATAGGACGAAGTTTTTGGAATGGACAGTAATGCAAAATCTAGCGTGTATTATTTTTTGAAAACTTGTTAGAATACTTATTATTAGTTATAAAGTGCGATATGCGTGGCCCCGCGTATGGGTGGGCAAAAATTCACTATACACACACACAAACACACATGGATAAACAGGACCGGAACGTCAGGACTCGAGTCCAGGGATGGGAGGGTGTGGAGATGAGAGAAATATCGTCTACGCAGACGAGCGAGTCTGGAAGGAGATGGATAAGCGCTTATCGGCGAGATGCCGACTCGCACGCATCCTTATCTTATCCTTTGATGAGCCACCCTTGGCGGCTCAGTAACTTGACCTTGACTTGACCACAGTCCTTTGTTTCTTCCATCATGTAATCCCTCTGTCTCTCTCTAAATCTCTCCTTATCGTCTTTTTGTGCCACACCGATTTCAGGCTGTACTCAGCCGAATCTTTTTCGTTTTCGACACAACTTGCAGGCTGTATTCAGCCGCTATCAGCAAATCTATTCTATCTATCTACGACGCCTTCGGATGCTCTACACATTTGCTTTAATGGCTTTCTTTCCGTTGACTATCAACTCCAATCTCATTCAGGCTGTACTCAGCCGAATCCCAAATCCAACTTCGTCTCAACTTGCTGTTTTCACCCGCAGTAAATTCAGCCTTCAATCTAGCGATACAACGATCGCCCAGTTGAAGCGCGTTCTGATATCTATACTACTCGGCGAACGTCTCCAATGGTGTTGAACTCACGGCTCACCACTGTCAATCACGAAATTACAGCTCGCTGTATCCATCTCGTCTATTCAAGTGTCTTATTCGAGAGTCTCACTCGCACGGTTTGGCAAATCCATCTTCCCGTTTAAGTGGATCCGTCGAGTGTTATTGCGGGCTGCACTCAGTCGTTTGAAATCATTCTATATGCATTCTCTTCGCATGGTATGCTTCAGGACCTCCCTGGATTTCTATTCTGGTGTGTTTCTCGATCCATGTCATTGGATCACATCATTTTAACCATGCCTTTCCTTTCGTTTAGCTGCCCATATTCCTGGAGATGGTACAACACTGTGAGCTGTACCGCGATCTTACAGTAGGGCGTACGAAGTCGCTTCTCGTTGTGATACTGGGGTAAGCCTTATCCAATTAACTGATGGCTCTTCCTTACCACTACTTTATCTAGGGTGAGATTGAACGCGACCCACCGTCCAGCTGACCATTTGCTCATGCTTATTGGCATTAATGTGCTCGTGCTTTCTGGGACGGTGCCGACGAACATCTTTGCGCGGTATACGGATTCTCCATCCTCGAAATCGTCAAGGACAACCCGAAGGACAAGACTGTCCATTTCGGTGGTATCAAAGGGCAAGCCATCCGCCAACGTTACATGGAGATGTCTTACGATACTACGGATAAGGATGGGCACGTCAAAACCCCCCCTCTTCATCGACATTCGTACTCCCAAGTACACCTTCAGCCACCCTAATGGTCTGCTCTTTGCCACGCAATTCGCTCAGATTGCACTCGTCGTTACCGAGAAGGCGGCGTTCGAGGACATGCGCGCCAAAGGGTTTGTCCAGACCGACTGTGCATTTGCCGGTCACTCCCTCGGTGAATATTCTGCTTTGGCGTCTATCGCCAATGTTCTTGCCATCTCTGCTCTTGTCGATATTGTCTTTTATTGTGAAATTACGATGCAGCATGCTGTTGAACGTGATTCCGAAAACCGTTCCAACTACGCTATGTGCGCTGTCAATCCGAGCCGGATTTCCAAGAGCTTTAGTGATGCTGCTTTGTGGGAAGTGGTTGAATCCATTTCTCAGCTCACTGGCACTCTTCTGGAGATTGTAAACTACAATGTTGAGGTATGTGGTCTAATCTACTTTTCTGTTGCTTTTTTCTTACTTATTTTTATTATAGGGACAACAATATGTATGCGCCGGAGAGGTGGTCGCGCTGCAGACTATGGCGAACATCCTGAATTACCTTAAGGTCAAGAAGATAGATATCACGAAGGTATGTAATATCAACGCATTGCACTACGTTCGACTCACAGCTGAATTCTTTTAGTTGACCGAGACCTTCTCCATTGAGAAAGTCAAGGAAATACTTGGAGACATTGTCCAAGAGTGTCACGGTCATTCCAATCGACGTACCTTTCCACTCAAGGTATCTTTGGACCGGTGTTATGCCCTTCCGAACCTGTAAGCTCTTTATATTTGCTGGTCATCAAATTACTAACTTCTGTATGATAGATCTCGCAAAGAAGATTGACCCCATGCATTTGAATCCCGATGTACTCATTGGGAACTACATCCCCAATCTGATCGCCAAACCCTTCGACGTCTTGCGAGAGTACGCTCAAATTATTTACAATCAAACTTCTTCTCCTCGTCTCGGCAAAGTCCTGAGGAAGTGGGATGAGGATAAGTGGGAGTCAGCTGCGAAACGCCAGCAGCTGGCGTACATCATCCTTGTTAAGCTATTGGCTTATCAGTTTGCGTCACCCGTTCGCTAGATTCAAACGCAGGATCTCCTCTTTGCACAATTCCACTTTGAATGGCTCATCGAACTCGGTCCTTCTCCGACTCTCACTGGCATGGCAACTCGTACGCTCAAGGCCAAGTACGAGATGCAGGAAGACTGTGTTTCTCTTACCTGGGAAATCCTCTGCCACGCTAAACATTCGAAGGAGATTTATTACTTGTTCGAGGATGACGCAAGTGCAGCCAGCGAGCCAGAAGTCGAAGCGCCTGCTGCTGCTTCTGCCCCTGTTGCATCCACGCCTGCTCCTGTCACCATCGCCGCTCCCGTTGGCGCATCCGGTCCAGCTGCTAGCATTGAAGACTTCCCTATCAAGTCTTCCGACATACTCATCGCCATTGTCTCGCAGAAGCTGAAGAAGCCGGTCAGTGAGATTTCCATGTCAAAATCTATCAAGGATCTCGTTGGCGGAAAGTCTACCCTTCAGAACGAGATCTTGGGCAATCTACAGCAGGAGTTTTCCTCTGCTCGTGAGAAGGGAGAGGAGCTGCCTCTTGAGGAACTCGGACCAGCGTTGGGTAGTGGCCACAGCGGAGCTTTAGGCAAGTACACCACCGGCCTTAATTCACGTTTGATTGGTGGTAAGCTCCCTGGTGGTTTCAATTCATCGGCTGTAAAGGCACATCTTTTGAAATCGTGGGTTTGGGCCCTCTACAGGCTGACGGCGTTCTTCTTCTTGGTACCACCATGGAGCCCGCTAAGCGGTTGGGTTCGGAAGCTGAGGCAAAAGCTTGGCTCGACGGGGTTACCACAGCGTATGCTCAACGTTCAGGTATCTCTTGGGCGGACCCTGGAGCTGCAGGTGGCGGAGGTGGCGGTGGAGGCGGGGTGCTGTTATCAACAGCGAAGAATTCACCAAGTTCCAGGCTGAGCAGGAGTGTTTCACCATGCGCTACCTCAAACGAGACTCTCGTTCAGGTGAAATTGCATTTGATGCTGAGAAAGCCAACTCGGCAGCTCTCCAGGCCAAGTTGGATAGCATTGCGAAGGAACACGGGAACCTCTAGCCTGTTTTCGATCCTTTGAAAGCTCGCTACTTCGACTCGTCTTGGAACTGGGTCCGTCAGGACACCCTGATAATGTACTAGGATATATTCTTTGGACAACTGTCGATCATGAAATCACAGCTCGCTGTATCCATCTT
>ML770313.1:0-11146 GCA_009733575.1 Gymnopus androsaceus JB14
TATTGACTCGGTCAAAGGCACTATTTCACACTCTACCAGGTTTGTTTCAGCGAATTGGGATCTAGAAGAAGTGGAACGAGACTGGAAGAAGGATATTGTCAACAAAGACTTCCTTAAGACCAGATTTACCGTCGAATAGTCGAATAATTGACCACGAACTAGGTATTAGGTGTACAATCTGACAACAAGTAGTATAGGTGTAGCTTGGTGACCCGCCCTCTAGAGGATCGGAATAGTTGGTCTTCCTTCTTATATTCTCTTTCGGTGGAGCCTCAAAGTATATTACTATCCCCTAGTATGTAGTAGATTGCACTTTTAACAGGACTTTGACAGTTTTTGAGAGTTGAGCCACAGTTCGCCACAGTTTACTACGTTAGCGCTAGTTAGCTGCCCAGGCCTGGGCAATCAACTCGAATTTTCCTGGGCTGGCCTCCGTTTTTCAAATCAGCTATCAATGCAACGCACTGTACTTGCTGCAAGTTCCGGTAGCCGCCTCAGCTGTTGACAGCGCATTTCAAATTTATTTGAAATAGGTGGAACTGGCCCACTCGGGACATGACAAAACATGATTGAGCTGAAACTGAGTTCGGTCATTACAGCTGACACACGCTGCGATGCACCGTATAAAATTGCGAAAATCCTCATCTACTTAATTAGAAAATCGACCTCATCCAATAATCAAAGCACAATGTCATTCGAAATCAAAGACCTTCCTGTGACTGCTCGACACGAGTGAGTACTCGTGTCTTCTCGGGAAGTCAAACCCTGGTGAACTGACCGTTTCGCCGTTGCAGCGTATACGAGGCAATATCCCCAGAACCATATTTTTCTGGTACCTCGTTCCGCGGAAAAATCGTTGTGGTGGTCGGAGCATCCAAAGGAATAGGTTATTCCATCGCGTCCTTCTACGCTCGCGCAGGAGCAACGCTAGTTATCGTGTCTAGGTCGCAGAAGACATTGGATGAGGCTAGGGATCGTATTGTCTCCGAAAGCCGCACATCATCCGATGTGCTAGCCCTTGCTGCAGACACTGCGGACACCAAGGCGATCGAGGAAGTTATAGGGAAGGCCGTTGAAAAGTACGGCCGACTTGATGTGGTGGTTGCAAATTCGGGTGCGAGTAGTCCTTGGACGAAGCGTAAGTATTCTGCCAAGACATACGCACCGGCTAATATCTCTATTCATGTAGGTTTCTCTGAGCAAGATCCGTATAATGATTGGTGGAAATTCATGGAAGTGAACCTGCGAGGAACTTACAATGTGGCACAGTGAGTTTTTTTCCCATTCGCTCAATGATTTTGCATGACATCGTCTACCAAGCTATGCCCTCCCGCATCTCACAAAGAGTAAAGGGTATTTCATCGCTGTCACTTCAATGGCGGCACAGTTCAATATACCATTCGCGAGTGCCTACGCGGTGTCAAAGGTTGCTGTAAACAGATTCATTGAATATGCTGCTATTGGCAAGTCGTATTCTTACTATTGCTAGTCTCTTGAATCTGATGCTTCAAATCATACAGAACATCCTGAGGTTAAATCTTTCAGTCTCCATCCTGGTGCAATCAAAACCGAAGGAGCCTTAGGGTTGGAATCTGGAATGGAGTCGATGATGGTTGATACCCTTCAACTCCCAGCCGCGACGGCCTTGAAATTGACAGACGGAAGTGGTAGATTTGACTGGCTTTCTGGAAGGTAAGTTTGATATTGACTCGGTCAAAGGCACTATTTCACACTCTACCAGGTTTGTTTCAGCGAATTGGGATCTAGAAGAAGTGGAACGAGTCTGGAAGAAGGATATTGTCAACAAAGACTTCCTTAAGACCAGATTTATTGTCGAGTAGTTGAATAGTTGACCACGAACTATACAAGTAATATAGGTGCATAATTTTAAGCAACGGCGATCGAGGTTGCAGTCTTATCTAAACCATTGGCGTATTGAAAATCTCCAGAATTCTCGTACTGTGAGGCATTATTATCAGTATTCTCAATACATCCGACAGAACTTGGTGCTTACCTCCCACATATCAAGCGCGACCTGACAGCTCTCTCTGACCACGGTAGGAGAATCCTCTCGGGTCATCCACTCCTTGAGATGTGGTAGAACTTCTGGAGTCGCAATTCCGCCGAGAGCTTCTGCGGCTTCATAACGAACCATATCGGACTCACTCCCATCCTTCAACACCTCGAGGAGACAAGGTACTGAGTGTGGCGATAAAAGTTGGCCGAAGACAAAGGCAATTTCATGTCTATGACAGATGAGTATCGATGTATCAGAGTTACATTGGTCATCGACTCACTTGAATAAGGCACTGTCATCAGAGAACCCTGCAGCAAGAGCATCAAGAGACCCAATATTTCTTAGGGCAAACATCGCGCGGTAACGTTCAAAAAGCGGCCGTTTCGCGTCGAGAAGTTGATCTCGTAGTTCATCTATGCTAGCTTGCGAAGCCTCCCCCGGATTGGGTGCACCTGCCAGCAATCCTGAAGTTGCCGGAGCAGGGTCGATTGAGGTATACAATCTTGACAGAAACTTTAGGGACTGAGATGGACGAGACAAATATTCAACTCACGGGATATGATTCTCATCTTTTAATGCTTCTCTATTCCTTGCACTTTCCTCTGTATTGTCCCACTCGATTCTCGCAATCGCGATTTCGCAAGTTTCACGAACGGATCTGTTTGGATCGGACAGATATTCTTTGAGGATTGGGATAGAGTCTGTGGCGGATATAGCTCCCATAGCTTCGGCTGCCTAATATATCTTTCACAGTTATCATCACTGCTTTGTCAAGATATTTGAGCATCACACACCTCATGCCTGACCATCGGATCCTCCGACGAGTTGCGCAACACCGGTTCCAATACGGGGAGAGCAGAGGGGCTTTTTATTTGGCCTAAGCAGTACGCAAGCTCATGCTTAAGCAATGCAGATGAGTCCTGGAAGCCTAGTTGATTCCGATTAGTGGGTGTTGAAAGAAAATGATAGACATGGTACCTTTTGAAATGATTTTTATGGCAGCTTCGTTTTTGAGAGATTTGAGGGTAAATAAAGATCTAAATCTATCGTGAAGAGGGACTTTTCCAGATGTGTTCAGTAGAGACTCTTTGAGAGCCTGAAGTTGAGCAGCAGATACGGAAAAAGTTATGGTCGTTCAATGGTCGTTCAGGGAATTTTCGAGTTAGACGCCCTTATCTGAGTAGCCCGGGCATTATGGGTTCTGTCGTGCATCGCATGCTACCACTCAATGTTATTTAATGCTCCTTATTGCTCTAAGTCTGGGTCCTTATCTTCCGACTTCAACAGTCAAGTTCACCTCCCGCTAGACCCGCTCTCTCATGTCTGCTGAGGCCAAGTCGGAAAAGGGATACTCTCCCTCAATCAAAGATCCAGAGTATGTGGGCGAGCAGAACTTCAACCGAAATGCTGCTCAACGATTCGGTGCTTTTGCACCGGTCATGGAGAAACTTTTTGACCATGGGCTCGAAATCCGGGGCGTGGAGAGAGTGTTAGAGACTGAGCGCGATCCTAAACTGCTTTGAAACGAGTGAGTATTTTTTTTTTTTTTTTTTTTTCGGTTTTCTGACTGTAGCTGATCTTGATTGCTCCTCTTAGCTTGTTCATGTGGTGGTATGCTCTCATTTGTCCTTTTCAAATAGACGGTAAACGATTCCGAACAGAAGCGTTAATTGCGTGTTGACGACCGTTCCGATTGGAGGTAGATATCCACTCTGCTGCAACAACTAATTTAACCTTTATTCTCCTAGCTCTTGCCCAGGCATTCCATACTCTGAGTTTTGGGTGGGTTTTGCGCTTGTGTTTTCTTAACTATCCTCACTCCGTGACAGAAATGCTTGCGCCACTATTTTCTGCTTTGGGGCTCTTGGAGCAGTATTTACGGCGGGTCTCTACATTTACCTTTACAATCCAGTTCGTATTATGCTGATCGGTATCTTCTCCTCAAGGCATCGCAAGTCTTGGACCCAAAACAGGTCTACGTACGATGATCATCGCCCGATTCAGTTCTGGCTACGTCGGAGGAATCATCTATTCCGTCCTCAACATTCTCATTCAGTATGCTTCAGGTGGGAATGGCTGAGGTTCAAAATTCTCCATGATCTACTCACGCACCCGATTAACTTGATATTAGGTGTGGTACATTGGACCATTAGGTCTACTCGCAGGAAATCCATTATTTGGTGGTGATCTTGGATTCATCAGGAAAACCTCGAAACTCATATTACTATCGATACCCCAGTAGTGCAAAAGCGCCCAGAAGTGCATAAATCACAGTATATGGGATGTAGCTCTTGCAGTTCTTAACGGCTGCTCTTCAAACTTTTAATGTAAGGTCTTCTACATGTTTCAAAGACATCTGTCTCCTTAATTTGCGCAAAAAGTACAAGGAAAAAATTCAGGAATTTTAAACTTGTGCGAAATCACACTTTTTTCAGGTTTGCATGAGATGCTCAATTTTTAGAGCCATAAATACTACACAGATAAGTATAAGGTTTTGATAGTAGCTTTGGTACATATATTAAATTGGTACTGCCAACCCATCGAGGTGTCCGATGGCTGGTTGTAGTTTTGCAAGCAGAAGAGGTGAAAAAGTGCAGTTTCGGGCACTGCTAAATTGCCGTTAAGCGCTCATTGCACTTCTCTGCCATTTCGAAGGGTCTTGTCGGTTCCCTCTGGTATCTTTTAAACGTCTCTTAAAAATCGCCAAAGTTAATGAAAAGACACTCTGACATCTTAAATATGGCCTCCCAAAATCCGGGAGCCATCCATTAAAAATTGCAAAACTTTCTCTATAGTGACATTTTTTTGGCACTTCTGGGGTAATGATAGTATGCCAAACTTTGCCTGAAAATGTAAAAATGTAGCAGAATTTGACATAATAATATAAGTTTGATGGTTTGACAAAGTATGACATTATTGTGACACCCTGTTTATATCAAACGTAAAAATCCATATAATTTTGTCATATTTTTGCTGAATTCTCATACATCTTTGCATATTAAAAATAAATTTGCATCTATAATACCACTCGAGTTCAATTCAAATGTAGTAGACAATTGTATGTTCATTCAACAATAACTAAATACATCGAAGTACAAAGGCCCAATAATCCGAACCACATCCCATCGCCCGGAAAACAAAAGAGAAGCTGAAACAAGCATGCACCGTCACACCAGCATCTAGCAAAAATTTAGCAGTCAACAAGAAAAATACCAACGCAGCTACCTGGCAACCAGAGTGCAAAAGACCCCCGAGGAGCCAGTCAACTGAACAACCACGGTACCCAGCAGAACAGTCAGCAGTCAACAAGAAAAAAAAAACACCAGTGGGAATGTATCCAATGAGGTCAGTAATTCAACGGACGCACTATGGTAGTGAAACACTCACAAGACCTGTAACGCGTCCCGGTGGCGCGACCCAAGACAATGAGACAAACCCAATAACCTGAGTATGGTCATCTTGGTTGAGCAAACAAGACATAGGACTACGCGTCGGTCCAGATCTGGCTTAGGCATAAGTCCATTGAATACAAACAGGGTGCCAACAACAAAAAGCTTCTTTTAGGGAGATTTAAAACTGGACCATGTGGAATTTTATGAGCGCAAATAGACTGTAGGATGGATCACATACTCAACAAAGAATATCTATGGCAAACAAGCACTTCCAAAGGCAGCCAATAACTATTGGGTAATTCCTAGACTGCTAGATGCCCCATCAACAGTCACACCTGGATGTCAAGAGAAATTATGGAAAAGATGGTTCCTGGCAGTCTCATGTATCTGTCAGTATAGTAATAAAACATTGATTGGGAAAAACTGACCGCTACCACAGCTGTTGGAATGCTCTCTATACCAGCTTTTCGATGTCAAGCAGAAATGTTAGCCATATTCTGTCAAAGTTTATTCTGCTTGTAGTACAAACGGCATTGGAGAGATCTAGCTCAAGACTGAAAGGATAGCACAGAGTCGACAACTTGGCTACAGCAATAGAAATGGGAGATGATGATGGGGGAATGAAAGAGAGGAAGTTAAAGCTCAATCAACAAACTCAGATCACGTTTTTGACTTGATCACGATCACTTGACACATTTACTCTTACTTACATCATCAGAATCACAGCAGACTTAAGGATTTTTGCAACTTCGCTGCCAGTCACTTGCCCTTGTCAGTTCAAACCTGATGCTTATCCGCACTGCATGGTTTGAACGCATCATGACTGTGTGAGTTAGCATTTGTGTGCCATGTTATCTCTGCTGTGGCGTTACAGCTTTGCTACTCAATGAGCTGGCTTGTTCCGATGCAATGGAACATTGTCGAGTTACTGGTGGTGGTGCTTGTTCCAATGATTTTATCTCCTGTCGAGTTCGTAGTGGTGGAGGATTTGGCCTGGGTGGCATGAACAAGAGTTACGGCAATATGATGCGTCAATGGTTAAGGCCGGGGCCCATAACCTATTAGAGTTATATTCCTAAATAGGTAGCAGCAGTAAGTCCACACAGGACTTAGTAGTGGCAATCACACAGATTGATGGGGGACAATGGTGTTATTACAGGGTATGGTACTAGGCTTTATATACAGTCCTATGTACAAATGATATACCGGGCAAGTGGCTACTGCGTGAATACTTGTAGCTACTGTGCATATGGCGAAGTGGGTACTACGAGAGAGCAAGTGGATATTGCGAGAGACTGAGTGGAGTCTGCAAGACGATAACAGTGGAGTGCATGGGATGATGATACAAACAAGTGGAGACTACGAGAAAGTGTTCCATGTACAGTTTGATAAGATATATTTACCTTTGATATTCCAACAGCTGATACAACAATGCATAAATCATTAGATGTCCCAATCAAATCCCAATCCTGCGGCTTAAGCTACATCCTTCTTGAGAAAAAGCTCAATGACCACCTCCTTCTTCCCAAGTGGCTTGACATCCTTGAAATAACCTGGAGCGGATGTTCATCAGTTGTTGAAGAGCAGTGGAGAATAATCAATACTTGCGTGGGCTGGAGTAGTACCACACAATACATCCCTGAACAAAATGTTCAAGTGCGGTATGATACTTCCTCAAAGCGGCATCAACTTTTGGACCAAAGGACGGAAGGCGTTGTTTGAAATCCACGTATTCTTTCACTCAATCCTTTATCATGGAAGTAAGGATGTCAACTGCTGCTTGTAAGCTGACCCCGTTTGCCTGCTTGAGTACACAAACAAGGTTTTGATAGTCACCATCTGCCTGCTCTTTCTGTGACCAGAGTCCGTACTGGCTGAGTTGATAGACCCTTCACATTAATTGAGAACTTACATTGAAAGAACAGAGATCCTTTATGAAGAGTAAGCATAATATCCCAATTTGAATTGAACCACAAACATTAGGCCATGTCATAATGTCTGTTGTGGCTTGGGACATAGCAATGACAATAGGATCTTTAAATATGTATTCCGGCAGGTCTATGTCAAGGGAGTATTCCACCATGGCTTTTCAAGTGAGCATATTGTAAGTGATATAACTTGGGTTTACAAAGTATTAACAGTCACCTTCTACTAAAGCAGCTCCAATGGTGGCTCTGCGCATCAGAATGAACTCTTCAACTGGGGGGATACAGTCTAAACTGCAGTTTGAAGCTTGCTGGATCTGGGATGCGCTGAATTGCAGATATGCTTGAATAAATCTGCAGAATAATTGATGATATCGGGCATCAGTTTCTAGGTTATGAAGACTGCAAGATACTTATACCGTCGGAAGGTACCCTGGTCACCGGTGGATCGAATGCGCCGCAACATACTGGAACTACATATCAGCCTACTGGTGAGTGGTTGTGGTGAAGTTTGATCTACGTACTCCCACAACATGGCCGCATAGGGAGAGTCGCAAGGCTGTGGAGCATCGGGATCATACAATATCTTGCGAGAAGCACTATGACCATCATCTACGCCTTCTGGCTTGCGCTGAAGATCACCCTCATCGGAGAGGTCGTCGGTCTACACAGTACAAGTCAGAGGGTACTCAGCCTTCTGCTAGGCTAATGACCTGACATACCGAAAATGCCCACAAGAAGAACATTATACATGTCTCAAGGTGAGACAAGTCTGCATCGGGAAAGCTCAGAGCTGCAAAGTCATCAAACCTTCCGGATTTCAGCCAGTGTTCAGCTTTTCTGGTGTCGTAGACACGGAATCTAACAAGAGAGATTGGTAAGTATTGTGAACAAAAATTAGAGTCAAGCTACCTTTGAAACCAATCAAGAGCCATTTTATTAGCTAGTGCACCGTTCGGATTTCTCTTCAGTTCAAACACTGGCTTGGTGATATCACAGATATTTTGCAGGACAAAGGAGATGGGGAAATCAAGATGCACATCCATGGTGCGGTTGTAAACTTCTCGAGGTGGAATGGTTTCTTAAGTATTCCATATTGTACAACGCTTTGGGAAATACTTGATCTTTTTCGCTAATGAAGAAGAAATTCTGATCTTCTGATTCACCTTGTGTCCGTGAATTGTGATCAATCCAACAGACAGAAATCAGTGTGATGTGTGTGCAACTAACGCAACACTAGGGATGCACACCGTACCCGTAATACGGTATGGGCAATACGGTACGCCATCCGTTGAAATGGCCAAAACTTAAAGTGCGCTATTCCAGACAAAGTCTTGCTGGAGATTCAGAGGAGCTGGTCAATGCGTCCGGACCAAGGCGGGAGGCTTTTCCGGCTTTCAATACCTCTTGCTGAACTAGTATACTTGCAGATAGTAGCAACGCTTTTCAAGCTACTGAAGGTGAAGCTCCTAGACCTCCTGTATTAACCAGAATTAGGAAGATGGTAACATCGCATACCTAGTAGACTTGCAGATGGTGGCAACGCTTCTCAAGCTACTGAACATGAAGCTCCTAGACCTCCTGTATTTACTGGAGTCAGGAAGATGGTAACATCGCATACCACCGACTTAAACATCGTCATCGCCCGTTTATAACCATTCCTACCTAGTATAATTGCAGATGGTGGCTAAGCTTCTCAAGCTACTGAACATGAAGCTCCTAGACCTCCTGTATTGACTGGAGTCAGAAAGATGGTAACATCGCATACCACCGACTTAAACATCGTCATCGCCCGCTTATAACCATTCCTACCCACAAGACCACTCCTCCTTGTATACTGAGACTCGTTCGTTCCATACTACTCGGAGATTGACTCAGTTCGGTCGTTGCTGAATACTCTTCCGTGTGGCTGACACACACAGTGACGCGTCCTCGAGTCCGTATAAGAATGCGAAATCTTCATCTAATTAGATCAGTAGACCTTCGCAATAGCCAAAATCGACCTCATCCAATAGTTAAAGCACAATGTCGAAGGCAGTCGATCTCAAAGATCTTCCTGTGACTGATCGACACGAGTGAGTACTTGTATCCTCGGGAGGACAAAGTGAACTGACCGTCTCGCCGTTGCAGCGTGTATGAGGCAATATCTCCAGAACCATATTTTTCTGATTCGGCCTTTCGCGGAAAAATCGTTGTGGTCGTCGGAGCATCCAAAGGCATAGGTTATTCCATCGCGTCTTTCTACGCTCGCGCAGGAGCGACGCTAGTTATTGTGTCTAGGTCGCAGAAGACATTGAATGAGGCTAGGGATCGTATTGTTTCCGAAAGCCGTACATCCGATGTGCTAGCCCTTGCTGCAGACACTGTGGACACCAAGGCCATCGAAGAAGTCATAGGGAAGGTCGTTGAAAAGTACGGCCGACTTGATGTTGTAGTTGCAAATTCGGGTGGGAGTAGTCCTTGGACGAAGCGTAAGTATTCTACTAAGACACATGCACCGGCTAATATCTTTCTTCCTGTAGGTTTCTCTGAGCTAGACCCCTATAATGATTGGTGGAAAATCATGGAAGTGAACCTGCGAGGAGCTTACAATGTGGCACAGTGAGTTTTTTCCATTCACTCAATGATTTTCGCATGACATCGTCTACCAAGCTATGCTCTCCCGCACCTCACAAAGAGTAAAGGGTATTTCATCGCTGTCAGTTCAACGGCGGCACAAATCAATATACCATTCGCGAGTGCCTACGCGGTGTCAAAGGTTGCTGTAAACAGATTCATTGAATATGCTGCTATTGGCAAGTCATGTTCTTACTATTGCTACTCCCTTGAATCTGACGCTTCAAATTATACAGAACATCCCGAGGTTAAATCTTTCCAGTCTCCATCCTGGTTCTATCAAAACCGAAGGATCCTTAGGGTTGGAATCTGGAATGGAGTCGATGATGATTGATACCGTTCAACTCCCAGCCGCAACAGCCTTGAAATTGACAGACGGAAGTGGAAGATTTGACTGGCTTTCTGGAAGGTAAGTTCGGTATTGACTCGGTCAAAGGCACTATTTCACACTCTACCAGGTTTGTTTCAGCGAATTGGGATCTAGAAGAAGTGGAACGAGACTGGAAGAAGGATACTGTCAACAAAGACTTCCTTAAGACCAGATTTGTTGTCGAATAGTCGAATAGTTGACCACGAGCTAGTGAATAGCTGTACAAGTATTCTAGGTGTACAATTTTAAGCAACGGCGATCGAGGTTGCAGTCTTATCTAAACCATTGGCGTATTGAAAATCTCCAGAATTCTCGTACTGTAAGGCATTGTTATCAGTATTCTCAATACATCCGGCAGAACTTGGAGCTTACCTCCCACATATCAAGCGCGACCTGACAGCTCTCTCTGACCACGGTAGGAGAGTCATCTCGGGTCATCCACTCCTGAGATGTGGTAGAACTTCTGGAGTCGCAATTCCGCCGAGAGCTTCCGCGGCTTCATGACGAACCATATCGGACTCACTCCCATCCTTCAACACCTCGAGGAGACAAGGTACTGAGTGTGGCGATAAAAGTTGGCCAAAGACGAAGGCAATTTCATGTCTACGATAGATAAGTATCGATGTGTCAGTTACATTGGTCGTCGACTCACTTGAATAAGGCACTGTCATCGGAGAATCCTGCAGCAAGAGCATCAACTGCCGCCGGAGACCCAATATTTCTTAGGGCAAACATCGCGCGGTAACGCTCAAAAAGCGGCCGTTTCGCGTCCAGAAGTTGATTCCGTAGTTCATCTATGCTGGCTTGCGAAGCTTCCCCTGGATTG
>ML770317.1:0-11005 GCA_009733575.1 Gymnopus androsaceus JB14
CCATCTGGCTTCATATTTTCAAAGATATCCATCCAGACTCATATAATTGTCCAGCGGTGGGAATGTTGCTTCCATTGGGAGACATGCTAAAGCCTCCACTTTGGTTTGGTAGCGATCAATGATGAGCTTTGTCACTGCAGAATTCTTCTTGATTGCCAGAAGGATTAACTCTTTGGCTCTGTCACAGGACACTTGGTAATTGGCAGCTGTTAGCTGGAAAGGAGGCTGAGGAGTGGAGTTGATAGGAATGGATGTATTATGGACATGAGAGGATTTGAGTTGACTGGCATCAGCAGAACCACCTGTGCAGGAGGCAAGGGTTGGGGCTGTGGAATCTTGGGTTTATGACCACTGCTGCTCATTCGAGCGGTTTGGGGTTTGACAAGGTTGACAAGCCATGAGTTCTGTCAAATATTCCATTAGATACTGTTCAAGAAACAAAACAATAATGTACTTGGATGGTTTGGGGTTGAAATTGATAGAACTGGAGAAAGATGGTGAGCAAGGGTAAGAAGATTGAACTTAAAAACCAAAACAAAAGATCACCCACCTGTTCGTGCACAACCAAGCATGCATTGTTTTACTCACCACCTATTGTTGCACCAATTCGTAGTTTAAGGTCATTGCAGACTGCGTTTCAGGATCTCCCCTAAAGGGGCATGAGTATGCCAGCTTTGTGCAAAGGGAAAGTTCAGCAATGAAAACAGCATCACCAGTGAATAACAAATGATAAGGAAGCAGCGGGAGTGGAGCAACGTCGAATTTTGGGAGAGAAATGAAAAGGCATGACATAACACTCAGGAGTGACTGATAGCACTGGGAGTTGAGGAGTTGGATGTGCCATTACCCCATGATGCATGGCGCATCCAACTCCTCAACTCCTAGCACTATCAGTCACTCCTGAGTGTTACATCATGTCTTTACATTTTTCTTTTGAACTTTGATGTTGCTGCTGTAAGTGTCTTCCCTCATCGTTTATTGTAGCTTAGAAGTAGCCAGAACAACTCTTCTGATACTGTCCGAATGATTGAGAGGGCTGAAGACCCAAAAAAACACATTTACGAACATAAAAAAAGTGAAAAATATGGAGAGAGACTATGTTGGACAGGATGACCTCTGTGTACTATGCTAATTGAGAATTTTCCATAGGTAATAGCTATATGCCCTCGATGGTGAGCAGTTTGTTGACTAGACATATCAAACAGTTGTCTGCGGTATGTATGCTCACATTACTATATTTATGTATCACTTATTTATCCATTCCAGTCTACCAGGAAAAGTAACTAGTTAGATAGTCCAAAGTGTAACAATCCAGTAACTAATGATCAAAATCCACAGGAAATCCAGGGGCCCTGCCTGGAATCCATACAGCTAGGACCTCTGGCACCCTTTGGATATGGATTCCATGCACTAGTAAATATAGTAATGCATGTGAGGTATAGTAATAATCATGTGACACTGTCACACAGTACAAATTGAAATTTGTGAAATAGTGATTGATAGTTGCAGTGATGACTTTCTCATCTACACCCAGCAACCTACCTCTGCTGATTCCATCAGCCTGCATGTGACACTGTCACACAAACTGAAAATTGAACTTTTGATTACAATGAGGATGAATTCCAGAAGGAGAGCTACAGTTAAGGTATACTGTATATGTAGTGTGACAGTGTCACATGTGTTACATGACCTTATTTGGGCATGAGGTGCAATAATCAGTGGGAGGTGGGAAAACAATCCCTAAGTATTTTCATGATTTTTTATGATTTTTCCAAGATTTATCAAGCTCAATTCCCGTTATTTGGCAGGAAAATACACACCCATAAGCACTGGTGGGTGGATAACAATGCCCAAATATTTTCACTATTTTTCATGATTTTTCCACAATTTATCAAGCTCAATTCCCGATGTTCTGCAGTAAAATGAGCGCCCATATGTGCCCATATGCACCGGGGGGGGGGGGGGGGGCCAACAGTGCTTAAGGTCATACTAGTAAGTAAGCTAATGGTTGTACTGGTACTGATAACTCGGACTAGTAACTAATCTAATGGTTGTACTAGTACCAATAAGTCATACTAGTAACTAACCTAATGGTTGTACTAGTACTAATAACTTGGACTAGTAGCTAATCTAATGGTTAAACTAGTACTATGCGACATGCATGGAATCCATACACTACTATATTTACCAGTGCATGGAATCCATACGCTACTATATTTACTGGTGCATGGAATCCATACACTACCAAATTTCTAGTGCATGGATTCCATATGCTCTTAAACACGAATGGTGCAGAAGGAGTAATTCAGAAAGTGGGTGAACTGGTGTGCAACATTGCATTCAAGGAGAAGGGGGAAGTGGTAGATGTCTGTTCAGTGGCATACCACCACTTGGTGAAAAAGCTGGTTGTAGGCCAGACAGTGAGATTGGCTACAGGTAGGGTTTTAAGGTCCAATTCAATTCAGTTTATTTGCTAAATTTTTCATGGATCATGAATTGCACCAGTGCAAGATTTTTTGAAACCTGGATGAACTGTAAACTGGCACTGGTCTAAATGGTCGATCAATGCAATCTTTAGCAGTGCAGTTTTCAGTGCAGTTCAATGCAATTTACAATTTGAACTGGCTTGAACATGGTCATTCTTACATCTAAAACGATAGAGTATCTCAGCATAATAATGCCAACCAGTGGTTAAATCTCCTTTTATCAATGTATATACTATGGAAATGTAATTTCAGTGGATAAGAGTGCTTAAAGCTCTGTTTGTATTAGTATTAATTTGCACAGATTTAAACTGATGCAAGGCAGTTTAAGTAATTTTCAAAAATTGAATGGACCATGAACTGGCACTGATTTAAACTGTGTATCAGTGTAGCCTTCAGCAGTGCATTTTCCAGTGCAATCCAATGCAATTCACAGTTTATTTGCAGTTCATTGAATTGGACCTTAAAACCCTAGCTACAGGGGTTCCCAATCTCAAAGAAATCCAGTGGATTCAACAGGGAGATTCTGGCATGTTAACTGTCGAGGAGAGACAACTGGAGTTGGCAAACAACAAGGGACTTATCTCAAGTGTATACATGCATCCCTCACATGGGCCCAGCATTAGTGTTTGGATCCAGGCGCTTTCACTCATTGCACGCTATTAATCCTAACAGCATTGTTGATATGTCATATTACCCTGCTCTTTCTTCTGGCAGCTCTCCTCATCTGGCTTTTGCTAACAGCTCTCTCATCCCTTTCACACAACAGCTTGCAATATTCACGAAAGTTTCAGTGGTGACTGCAATCATTGGCAAAGTCACAGAAAACAAGACCAAAAGCCTTCAGACTCTTTCTCAGAAGAGTCTTTGTGCAAAGTGCCCTCAGCAAAATCTTGGTCTTTATTCCATGACTTGGTGGTGAGGGTGTTTCTTTGCACCTGTGAAAGGGAGGATTTGTTTCAGTTTGATGGAGGGCGAGGTCATAGATATCATTGCGGGATGTTGAAAACAGTGCAAATTACTTGGTGCTGTTCACTGGAACCTTACTTTTTTGGGAGGACCAGTGATGAGGTTTAGATTTGTGCTGGGTATGAAAACCAACCAAAAAACAATCACCCCAATCCAGATACAATCCAAAATGTTTAATTTAATGCGAGGAAGGAGGTTGTCAAAGGTTCCCTCGACTACTAATTGATTTGAAGAGAAAAGCACTTGACAGTTGGCACAGACAGTGCAAGATGAAACAAGGTTTTATATTTGGAGGGGAGGTTTTGAAAAGCCAACTAACCATATGACAATGTGTCTGAACTAATTTGAGGGGAAAGCAAACACCAAAGCCTGGTCAAGTACGCTGGACTCAACAAACAACTTTGCATTATCCACGGTGAAACACCAGAAGCATGGGTCAAGTATACTGACTCAACAAAACAACTTTGGTGTATCTCGGGGCCTTTACGTCGCTGTTTGCAATGATCTCCAACTCCAGGGGAATCCCACGAGCTACCTAACAAAGCTTATATGACCGCCGCGCAAGTCACTCAAGTAGGCTTTTTTTAACACACCAGTTGCAAGAGCAGGAAGGGGTAGAATCTGTTGAGTAAAGCTAGGTAACGCTCCAAGAAGCTTCTCCCTAAAACTAGACCCAGCCCAACACTTGGTCCAAGACCTTCCCTAATCAACAACGGCTCATTAGTGTTGCACGTTTATGCCACCTGCAGTTCTAAGACTGATGTGACTTCTCTCAAGATGAAAATCAGGAATTGCTCGACTTAATAGCTGGAAGTAGAATTAACAGCTCAGTATTATCAAGGTTACAAGAAGGCCCACCGTTTCAAAGGTTGCAGAGGACGATGCAGATGCATCTGAGCGTGTATGAATCACTACAGGTCCTAAGATAGAATTGCGTTTCAGGTATCAAGTCTAACTTGTCATTCCGGATAGAATAGGCTACCCTTATATACTGGAGCAAGATATAATAAAATAGGAAAATGAGAGAAACTGAGCAAGATAGGATGAAACAGAGCAAGTAAAATAGAAAAAGATAAATGTCCATATATGCATGTATACTATGGTTTTGCCTCGACGTTTCCCTGCCTCATTTGTTTGTCTTCCTCGATTGGGTCAACTTTTGGGATTTTTGGTCCAAATTGACTTGAGTCATTTGCCTTTTTACAAGGCTTGCCAGTTCCTTTAGCAGAACAGCCCTCGGAAGTATTTCTATGTTTTTCCTTGCCAATGGGCCAACTGGTTCTTATCCCTAGTTCCACGTGGTCTCGAGTCTAGATGCATGGTAGCATATGGATCTCGGTAAAACGCTGAGGCTTGGATAGAAACACTCCTTGGTCCTTCCGTGCTCTAGAAGTAGCTACAGCAAGTGGGTCATGTGACCACATGTTGGATTGCCGCTATCTGCCTGGGCTGCTTTCCAGCGAGTGTCAACTTTGAGGGCACCCATTATGGTACTTCCTCATCTCGGTCCACCTTGCTTCATTTAATAAACTTGAGTGTCGTGTAGACTCCTCAGTGAGCTAATCGCAGAAGCGATGCCTTGTTAAGACTTCGATCCCTTGGGTATATCCTTCAATGACCTAGCCTAGTATAACTGGTATGTGGGCTCGTTTATCTGCCTCGGTCAGCAACTTGTGATCCAAAAAGCTTGCCTCGCTACACCATACCATGCATAGGACTTGATCGAGGCGCATTCACAAAGTTAAGTATGGTAACCATTGCATGTACCGTTACTCTGCAACCTCTTGGGTAGAATAGGTCCTCAGTGGATCTTAACTATCAGCTCGGGCTCACTATAGTTCTCTTATTGACCATGTTTTGTTACTAACAGAACCTAGGATTATTGGTTCTGTGCAGTTCTAGCCTTAGCCAAAAAATCAGTGTATCACCAGCATGCAATTTTGGAACAAGTGCATAATATCACAGAGCTCTGCAACAGCAGTGATGCTGCTATATGTTATACAGCAGTAAACTTTGTCTCTGAGCTGTCAAAGCAGAGTGAGCAGCCACACACTTTATTTTCTGTTTTGGAACATTCATGAAACCTACTCTTCAGAGGTTTTCCAGGATACAATCTCAGGTCAAGTGCCCAAAATCACACTGCTTGTGGGGAACAGGAATGCAAATGTCCGGAAACATCAGGAAAAATGGTCTGGGCCCAGGGCTAACTTTAGGTTGACCCACAATGATCTAAAGAGACTTAAGGGAACCTAAGGATACCTAGGTCTCCTAGGCCACCTAGGTTGCCTAGACTGCCTCAGTTTCTTTGAGGTCACCTAGGTTGCCTAGGATTTAGGGATAAACCTTGGGAATTTGAGGCAACCTGAGTAAACCTGAGTAAACCTGAGTAAACCTGAGCTAACCTGAGGAACCTGAGGTAACCTGAGGTAGCCTAAGGTAGCCTGGGGTAGCCTGGAAGACCCAAGGTGACCAGGGTAACCAGGGTGACCAGGGTGACCAGGGTAGCCTAGGTTCCCTAGGTCATCATAGGTTTAACCCCTTTTTGCTGATGAAGCAGCAGTGAACTTTTTCTCTGAACTGTCGAAGCAGGGTGAGCAGCATAACAGTCTTCCTTTTTTTTTTGAACATTCATGAAACCTGCTCTTCAGAGGTTTTCCACATTGCAATCTCAGGTCAAGTCCCCAAAATCACATTGCTTTTGGGTGATCTGGACTCAGATGTCCAGAAAGCAGCAGTGAACTTTTTCTCCGAGCTGTCAAAGCAGGGTGAGCAGCCTAGCAGTCTTTTTTTCTGCAATATTCATGAAGCCTGCTCTTCAGAGGTTTTCCAGGATGCAATCTCAGCTCAAGTGCCAACTATCACAAAGCTGTTGGAGAAAGACACTTGGTTTTTGCGGCAAATAGCAGTGAACTTTTTCTCTGAACTGTCAAAGCAGGGTGAGCAGCCTAGCAGTCTTTTTTTTTTTTTGGAACATTCATGAAACCTGGTCTTCAGAGGTTTTCCTGGATTCAATCTCAGCTCAAATGGCCAAATTGCACCACTTTTGCAGGATAGCTATGCAGATGTCCGGATAGGAGCAGTGGAATGTTTCTCTGAGCTGTCAAAGCAGGGTGAGCAGCCTAGCAGTCTTGTTTTCTGGAATATTCATGAAGCCTGCTCTTCAGAGATTTTCCAGGATGCTATTTTAGCTCAAGTGCCAACCATCAGAAAGCTTTTGAGGGATGGTGATTCAGATGTCCGGGAGGTAGCAGTGAACATTCTCTCTGAGCTTTCAAAGCAGGGTGAAATGCCTAGCAGTCTTGTTTTCTGGAATATTCATGAAGCCTACTCTTCAGAGGTTTTCCAGGATGCAATCAGGACTCCGGAAACTACCGCCAGGCCTTGTCCACCTCAGTGGCCTAAAATATGCTATTATTTTGAGCTCAAATATGCTATTTCGGACAGGGACAGTCACGTGAATTCAAAAAAAAGAAAAAAAAAAAAAAAAAAAAAAATCGAAAAAAATCCCAAAAATCCAGAACACTCTGCGCAGCTTCTACAACTCTTCCAGCATCTTAAAATCTTTTCTGAGACACCATCCGGATGGGATCCTGACTTTTAGAGCAGGTAAAGTCTTAAGGGACTTTTTGGTCACCCGCTTTTGGAACGCACGCCATCGTTTCCCCGAACAATCATTCAAACACATATATGCTGTGAGCCAGTCAATGCATCAGTCCCGAGATGGTACAATACATTGGCGACGGGGCATGAACGTGAAGTACATTGCAATTCCGTTGTACGTCTTAGGCTTCGCGCATGCGTCAAGCTTGCCCAGAATCGGGCCAGAATATGGTAAAAAAATTCGGTTCGGCGCTGATGCGCCGGCCTAAAGTACACTATTCTAGGACAGGGAATCTGAGCTTCTGCCCTAAAATACGCTATAATAGGACAGGAAATTCGCCAAAATCACCCCCCTAAAATACGCTATTCCGGACAAACCTTGGGTGTAGTTTCCGGGGTCCTATGCAATCTCAGCTCAGGTGCCAACTATCACAAAGCTGTTGAAGAAAGACACGTGGGTTTTGCAGCAAATAGCAGTGAACTTTTTCTCTGAACTGTTAAAGCAGGGTGAGATGCCTAGCAGTCTTTTTTTTTGGGACATTCATGAAACCTGCTCTTCAGAGGTTTTCCTGGATTCAATCTTAGCTCAAATGGCCAAAATTGCACTGCTTTTGCAGGATACGCATCCAGATGTGCAGATAGGAGCAGTGAAATTGTTCTCTGAAATGTCAAAGCAGGGTGAGCAGCCTGGCAGTCTTTTTTTCTAGAGTATTCATGAAGCCTGCTCTTCAGAGTTTTTCCAGGATGCAATTTCAGCTCAAGTGCCAACCATCAGAAAGCTTTTGAGGGATGTTAATTCAGATGTCCAGGAGGTAGCAGCAACCATTCTCTCTGAGCTTTCAAAGCAGGGTGAGCAGCCTAGCAGTCTTTTTCTTTTTTTTGCAACATTCATGAAATCTGCCCCTCAGAGGTTTTCTGAGTCCTGACTTTACATAAGGAAACTCGGTTTCCGAGGGGAGTATACATAAGTAGTAGAAGTAAGAGTGAAGTAAGTTTGTAAAAGTTGCGAGTTCAGTCATGTGTTTGTAAAAGTGGTTATTGTGACCTTCCATGTTGTCTGTGACTAATGTTACATCACCCCGAACCCGCCTTCCTCGACGCATCCATTGTTCATGTTTTTCTGATGCATAATTCCCTTTTTTGTACCTCAATGTCCCTTGTAGCTTGAGTGTGGCTTGCAGCCTGTTTCAATAGCATAGCATAAAATATAGTCTTGTTTTTTACTACTACTACTTGCTTCACCCTCCTTGCCCTTGCATGGTGAGTATGGAGGCCTCCTCTTCAACATCTGACGCATCTCAAGAGCTCAAAAAGCTGCTTGAAATCATTGGGCCTGAAGTTCTCAAGGAACATTGACAAACAGTGCGTGTTATTTTGTCAATTTTCTATCATCTACAAGTAATAATGCAATTCACAGGTTTTTCCGCCTGGAATCTTCCAGATGTACCCCGAATTTTGTCTGTTAGACAAGCCTTTGGACTTGGTGAAGCTTGACAATATCAAACTGTGGCATTTTCAGCATCTTCTTACTTGACAGTCCACCCAATTGGCTTCCTCTACACAATCTCCAGCTCCTCTTCTGGGCCTATAACTTTTAGCGTAACCCCAGCGTAACGATTACTTTGGGTCACAGCAGGTGACGCTTGGGTGATGCCAAATATTTAGCATCACCCTAGCATACCATGGCAGTATTAACTATACTTACTACTTCTCATTCAAAATAGTTACAACAGTTGTAGAACTTGCATGCCACGCTCATCTATGTGCTCATCGCGAGAGGGAATTCGGGAATTTGTATATTGCAATACTAAGTACTTATTAATATTACTACTGATTAGGTACAAATTCCACAAGAGTGTACATACGCAATACAGGTAAAATTTAGTCTATGAAGCAGGACAATATTGGAAATTTCGTGAAGAACAACTTGTGAATAAGTTGATGCATGCAAACAACAGGACTCTAAAAATCCTCATATAATTGTTAAGTAGCTCGGTACACCTTGCTGTGTTGATAAACCGAAAATCAGTTATGTAGTACAATATACTTAATCTGAGACAGAGTGAGATCCTTCATATATGCGTAACTAAGCTTCTTAGCCCTGCAAGCTCCTAAGGTCAATGTGCAGCTGCATGTATGCATGCGGATCGGATAGGTATGTGTGGGTGCACTTCAGGGAAGACAAGGTGATGCTATGTTTAATGAAAGCTGCACTGGGGTGATGTTAAATTTAATAAAAGCTAACACTTGGGTGATGCTAAATTTAATGAATTAACACTTGCATCAGAAAAAACTGTTTTGGGCCCAGGAGGATCCAAGGTCACCTAGTCCTCTTAGGCAACCTGAGTAAAGTATGGGACAGGGGTAGGGGTCAACCCGGGGTTTTTGACTCAAGGGTACGGAGGGTAAGGGTAGGGGTTGAAGCCTTCAAAACCCTCCCTTTTTAAATTGATGATATATGCATCTCATGATGTCCTATGATCTTCAACTCATCCATAAGGATGCTTTAAAGTGCTATTATATCTATTTTACCCAAAGCCTCATGAGTAGTACATCATTCTGTCCAAAACCCTTAGTAAAAACTGGAGGTTTGAAGGGTAAGGGTATGGAGGGCAAGGGTGAGGTTAGGGCCATTCCAACCCAGGGGTTAACCCCTGTCCATCCTTAAACCTGAGGCAACCTAGTTGGCCCAGGAAAAAGGGTAAAACTTTGGACACCTTAGGTACCCTAGTCATCTTAGGTGTCCTGGGATATCCTGAGACATCCTATGACATCCCAGGATGTCTCAGGATGTCCCAGGTCATTTAGGATGACTAGGATACCTGAGGTGTCCAAAGTTTTACCCTTTTTCCTGGGCCATCCAGGTTGCCTCAGGTTGCCTAAAAGGCCTAGGAGACCTTGGATCCTCCTGGGCTCAAAACAGTTTTTGCTGATGTGGGTGACGCTAAATGTATTAAAAGTAGTGTCTGGGTTACACTGGATTTTACAAAAGTTACGCTTGGGTGATGGTATATGTATTTAAAATAATGGTTGGATGCTAAATGTAAAAAAAGTACATGCCAGTCTTGTCAGATATAATAAAAGTGACACCGGGGTGATGCTAAATGTGATATATTTACCAAAAAATTACTCCCAGGTGACGCTAAATTTTCTAAATTTACGGAAGAAATTCATGAGACTATTGCAAGTAGAACATAGAGGGCAACAGAAGAGTTACCATTGAATCTAATGATCCATATTCAAAAAATCTACACTCTGTAGTGCACAAAATTCTTTTTTTTAATTGTCATCAGTATTCTAATTTACTATATGCATCATTAAGTTTAAGTAATGCAGGATCTTCAACAAATATTCACCTCAGGCTCATCCGCAAATGGCAGGGTACCAGCACTACATGACTCTATGCAAGTTACACTGCTTGTGAAGACTAGCTACGGCAGTCTACAGTAGCTCACATAGCACTCGTAGCACAAACTGCTTTCCAGATGCTTGATTTACTTGTTTTGGTGGTGACCTCAGGTAGATGGTTATATTACATCGCACAAGCCAATTGCAAGGATAAGCTAGTTACATCAGCAAAACCTGTATGATGTGGGCAGTGCTTGAGCAAACTGTCCAGAGTTCCCAGCACTTCAGCATCCCAGCACTCAGATGGTCCGGCCGATGCAGGAGGGGGCTCCCAGAAGCTCCCAGAGGCTGCAAAATTACCTTATTTGGAAATAATGAATGATTTTATATTTCTGACAGCACTGGCAAGCGCTGGCCAGTGCTGGGAGCTCTGGAAGCGCTGGGAATTTTAAGTAACGCTGTGGGGATTAAAATGCAAAATACAGGTTTTGCTGATGTAGTACTATCACTTTAATCAATCTTGTGTATCTTTAACTTGAAGTATTGGGCTGAGTGACTAGCAATCACTTGCCAATCATTATGAGCACCAACAGAGGCCAGCTTTC
>ML770318.1:0-11001 GCA_009733575.1 Gymnopus androsaceus JB14
CAAAGGTTGTAGAGGACAATGCAGACGCGTCTGAGCGTGTACGAATCACTACAGGTCCTAAGATAGAACTGCGTTTCAGGTATCAAGTCTAACTTGTCATTCCGAGATAGAATAGCTACCCTTATATACTGAGCGAGATATATGAAAATAGGAAAATGAGAGAAACTGAGCGAGATAGGATGAAACAGAGTAAGTAAAATAGAAAAAGATAAATAATGTCCATATATGCGTGTATACTATGGTTTTGCCTCGTTCGTTTGTCTTCCTTGATTGGGTCAACTTTTGGGATTTTGGTCCGAATCGACTCGAGTCATTTGCCTTTTTTACAAGGCTCGCCAGTTCCTTTAGCAGAACAGCCCTCGGAAGTATTTCTATGTTTTTCCTTGCCAATGGGAGACTGGTTATTATCCCTAGTTCCACGTGGTCTCGAGTCTAGATGCCTGGTAGCATATGGATCTCGGTAAAACGCTGAGGCTCGGATAGAAATACTCCTTGGTCCTTCCGTGCTCTAGAAGTAGCTACAGCAAGTGGGTCATGTGGCCACGTTGGACTGCCGCGGCTATATGCCTGGGCGCTTTCCAGCGAGCGTCAACTTTGAGGGCACCCGTTAGGGTACTTCCCCATCTCGGTCCACCTTGCTTCGTTTAATAAACTTGAGTGTTGTTTAGACTCCTTGGTGAGCTGATCGCGGAAGTGATGCCTCGTTAAGACTTCGATCCCTTGGGTATATCCTTCGATGACCTAGCCTAGTATAACTGGTATGTGGGCTCGTTTATCTGCCTCGGTCAGCAACTTGTTATCCAACACGCTTGCCTCGCTACACCATACCGCGCATAGGACTTTGATCAAGGCACATTCACAAAGTTAAGTATGGTACCATTGCGCGTACCGTTACTCTGCAACCTCTTGGGTAGAATAGGTCCTTGGTAGATTTTAACTATCAGCTCGGGCTCACTATAGTTCTCTTATTGACCGTGTTTTGTTACTAACAGAACCTAGGATTATTGGTTCTGCGCAGTTCTAGCCTTAGCCGAAAAATCGGCGTATCAGTGTATCTGCATGAACACCAAGGCACGGGTCAAGTATGCTGACTCAACAAACAACTTTGTGTATCTGAGGTGAAACACCCAAGCATGGGTCAAGTACGCTGACTCAACAAATGACTTAGTGTGAATCAGGAGCCTTTACATTGCTGCGCAATGATACTCCAACTCTCAGGGAATCCTCCAAGTTACCTAACAAGCTTATACAATGGCTATGCAAGTCACTTGAGTAGGCATTTTTAACACACTCAGTGAAGAGCAGGCAAGAGGTAGAATCTGTTGGTAAGCTAGCTAACACTCTGAGGAGCTTCCTCACTAAAACTACACCAAGCCAACACTTGGGTCCAAGACCTTCCTAATCAACAATGGGCTCAGCAAGATGTGCACATTAGGCTCCATCTGTGGTCCTAAGAATGATGTGACCTCTCTCCGAGATGCAAACCAGGAATGCTCAACTTAATAGCCAGGAAGTAGAATGAATTGCCTCAGTATTATTGAGGTTACAAGAAGGCCACCCATTTCAAAGGTTGTAAAGGATGATGCAGATGTGTCTGAGCATGTACAAATCACTACAGGTCCTAAGATAGAACTGCATTTCAGGTATCAAGTCTAACTTGGATTGCTACATAGAATGTAGCTACCCTTATATACTGGTACATCTCGGAAAAATACTAAACAATGAAATAATATGAAAGAGATCAAGACATGTCCATAAATGTAAAATAATAAATAAGCTTCCTCAATAAATCATCTTGGCACACCTAATCTTGGGGAAATTCATCACTCAGAATGGCAATGCTTGGAATTTGGTCCTAGATGAACTCGAGTCACTTTCTTTTGCCTCTGAAACTGTGCAAGTCCTCCAAATTTATGACTTGGTGAAGTTCTATGGGTTTAAAAACATTCCATGAACAGCCCTTGGAAGTATATCCATCTTTGCCTTGCCAATAGCAAGCTATACATTATGCCTAGTTCCATGTGGACTCAAGCCTAGATGCCTTGTAGCATATGGATCTTGGAACAACACTGAAACTTGGACAGGAATTATTCCTAGTCATTCCTTGCTCTAAGAGTGATTGTGATGAGGTTGATCAGGTGGCCATGGTAGGTATACCTTGGCACCCTCTAGCAATGCACAACCCAAAAACACACACCATCAGTTACACTTGCCTCGGAGTCCTAACTGAGCCTTGGGCATCCAGCTAGTACAATATTTGGTCTCAGAGAGTTTTAGCTTGCCTAGATGATTCTGTCATCCATGTTGCTTTTATCATCTCGGTCAAGAGACTTATGACATTGCAGGAGTGTTTCCATTCATTGTGGCAGCTCCAGGCCAGAGTTACCAGACATTCCGTGATGAGATTGCCTAGGCAAGCTTTCATCTGGTCAAGAGTTTTCATCTCAGCAGAGTAACATTGTAAATTTTGTATAACCAACTTGTTGAGCTGCACCAAGTGCTGCCTCAGAAACTTCAATCCCTTGGCTATGTCTTTTGATTGTCTAGCCTAGTAATAATTATTTGTGGGCTCGGAATAGCCTTGCTTATCAACTTGGTATCCACCAAGCTTGACTTACTACATCATACAATGCATAGGACTTGGAACAAGATGCATTCACAAAGTTAAGTGAGATACCATTAATGTGTACCATCACTCTGCAATCTCTAGAGTACAATAGACTCTCAATAGACTTCAACTATCAGCTCAGGCTCACTATAGTTCTTGGTATTGCCATATTGAGTATAATACAGAATCTAGGATTATCAATTCTGTACAGTTTCAGCTTTAGCCAAAAAATTGGCATATCATTGGATTGGCGCTTATATCATGTGCTTGTAAGCACGAGCACTGATTGCTCTCCCAGGGTGTCCCAGGGCTTCCCAGAGCTTCCCAGGATCTCCAGGAATTTGCCCATTTCCTGGGCAGCTTAGGATTTTAGCCAAATCCTCAAGATCTTTGGGCTTGCTTGAGGCTAACTCCTGATTAACTTCATAGATACTCAAGGATCCCTAGAATTTGGCCAAAATCCTGGGCTACCTGGGGTGCTTGGCTTGCCTAGTGTTGCCTAGGAATTGGCCAAATTCCTGGGCATCCCTGAGAGTGACCAGGCACACCTGGACTTGCCTGGGCTTTAGGTAGTTTTCCAGATGTAGTTGACAATTGTTTAACATAACCAACTGTTGTTTGCACTCTGCTTTCTATCTCCTGTATTCTGCAAACATGATAATATAATTATTTATTCATTCTCTTATGTCAATGGTCTGAATTTGAACCCCAAAGTGCATATGGTATCAGCATTGTAATTTGTATGAGTGTCTTCAAAAGCAACCTAATTCCACAAGAAAACAACCTAAATGCGGTTGCTATTTAGTAAATTCTTGGAAGAGATCCTTAGGGTGAAACTGTCTGATTTAGGACCCTGTTCAACCTAACATTTCTGGCAGGTACCATCAACCTATGTAGGCTGATAACTACCCTTCGATAGGTTGAGGATCACCGTCACCTAAGTTGGATATTTCAACCTACCTGGAAATCACAGAGTCTTGAGTGTCTGCATTGCCCAGAAAAGCTGTTTCTTTGCACAGATCCATATATGTGATGGACAAGTACAAACAATTGTAGATTATAAACCAAGGGGGCTCAAGAAATTAAGCACCCAACTGGGGGTAGGTTAGTTATTCCAGCCACCAGGATATTTAAAAAAATTCCACCCCCCTTATATACCCTCAGAATACCCTCGGAATTTATTCAGAATCATAATTTTGAGCTTACAGAGTCCTCTAGTAGCTTCAGATTGGCTTCCAAAGCAGTGGAAGCAGTAGTAACCTTGGCACAAAGGCACAAGAGAAAAGGCTGCAAAACTGTAAACGGTTTGGGTAGGTTCGAAATTTTTTTTGAATTGGAGTACAGTGACGGCAAAAAGTGATGAACCACCCCCAATTCAGTATTGAATTGAATTAAGTGGGAGAGTGGTTCATCACTTTTTGCCATCACCGTAATAGTACTAACAAAAACACATCCAGTATCATATGGAATGTATAGGGTTGAACCAATTCATCATCTCATGGACTTGCAACACTTGTAAGAGTGTCAAGCATTAGTAGTAGTAGTAGTTATTTGATTACTATCTAATCAATATATACCATATATGGGCATGGGAATGCTTACATAGTATAGTATCCCCTCCAACTGTTCAAAAAAAATAAAAATAAAAAAAATTTTGACCTGCGGTCCCCTTTTAAACTTCTTGAGCCCCCTTGTTATAAACACAGCTTAGTTACTTGTAGAGTATAAATCTGTACTGTATACTTTATATGGTAGGATCCAAAGCAGCAGTCCATAAACTTTTCCCATCAGGCCAGCTGCGAGTTCATCCTGTTTCATTGTGGATGCACCGGAGTGACCCTAGTGCTAGTCTCTTATAAACAGACAACTACACGATCGTAACGATGTGTAGAGAGTCTGTCACCTAAGGCGGATCATTTGGGCACTTGTATTTAGACACCGATATCTGATGTAATCACCTCCGATCCGACTCGGACCGACTCGGAACGCTGCCAAAACGCTGTAGTTCTCCAACATTCATCCAGTCTGCTGCATTGCGAAAGCATAAATGCATTGAATTTTGGCTCTTAAATGACTTTCTTGAGTCAAGGGCTTAATACAAATAAATTCATGCAAGTTTGCTATTAGAAGAGAGGTGACTGAGTATACTTAGTGTTAATTTTTGGTTGATTTCAGCCATTATTTCAAGGGAAAGTGAAGCTCATAAGGCAATATTACACTGGTGTAGGCCAGGAAACTATAAAACAACTTAAGTGCAGTGTTGAACATTGAAACAAAGACACTGGTGTGGTTTCGGCAGGGCGCCAAGATTATGTAAGATTAGTAATAAGATACAAGTGCCCAAGCGGCCGATACTTAAAAAATAGACTACCCTAGTGCTGTATCGGGTAATTCCCTGGATCACCGGCATTCAGTTCTTGGACCATGCCATATAATAAACTTCCTCAGCCATTTTGCTCACAGCCACGCAGATCTCAGCATTTCTCTAAAAGATCACTGCTGCTCTACAAATTAGATTGAGATATTCTGAGTAAAAGAGAGAATAAGCCGCACAGCTGCTCAATTTTTTTCAACAGCTCAAATGGATATTGAACAGGGTAAATTGCAAATAACATGTGGCAGATAACCGCAACACTGCGCGATCTTTCTGCCACATCAAGATATGTCATAACGTACTCAGACAATGGAGGGTGGATTTAAAGTGGAAACAAAGAAAATCATGTAACACCCACACGGGAAAGGGAAAAAATTCGGTAGAAACTGAAAGATGCATGTGATTCTGGATAAGCCATGTATGGGCGTGGGAATAATCACATGATAGCGGATATCCCATTTGTGGGTTATCGCAATAATTCAGGTGGCAATTTGGTAGACCTTAATTTTTTCCCTTTCCGGTGTGACCCTGTCGCGGGCGCTAAAGCGCTAAATTCGTTCACCCGTACATGCCTCCAAAGTACTGGCACTGCTTCCACATAGCAGATGCTCCCACGTTTGGGGGGCGTAGACTGGAATCAATACCAGTAGTACCAGTAGTAGGTACCAGGCAGATGGGCCAAGGACTCGGATGTCGAGGCACTTTACTCTATGTGTTTAGTCATCATGGCGTCTTGACTGGCAGTGGCATTCAAACTTCAGATAGTACGTAAGTCACTAAGTATGCATTGTACCTCGTTGCTAAAAAGCTGTACAACTGCTCCATTCTAACCAACAAAATAAACCGTATCAGCCGTACAAGCCGCACGTTTCCATCGAAAACGTTTTTGCTCAATTTTTGAATCAGCTCTACGTCTTATTAGTTGCTCAGCATTCTTCCAGTTTTTGTGAACAAATAACCTTTTTCTTACTGTATGAAAGCTCTGGTCACGCCGGTTACCAAATTTATGGCGGACTTTACTCAAATTCTCAACAGCGGAAACGGCTTCCGAAACAATCATCTGTCAAGATGGTGAGGAGATAGGGTCAACTTTGACAATATCAGCCACGGTGTCTCAGCTGTTCCGAAAAACCTAGGCCACTTCAAAAAATTGTTTACATACGGCTCCCTATTCAGTTGCTACTCCGTTTGATTCAATCGCCTACAAGCCCCACCAGAATTGAATGTCTTGCGTCACTGCAGCAAAATTACAAAGTGGCCTAGGTTTTTTGGAACAGCTGCAAAAAGATTGCAAAATGTCGCAGGGTACTTGTCAGTCAGGGTTACTTTTGTTGATTTGTAGAATTGAGTATACACAGGTTCTCCCATAGTCACCGCAAAAATCAGGGTTTCTCAATAGGATAAAACTTTCTCGGTAAGCCGGGGAACTTACTGTAACGATATATATGTAAGTTGCTTCCTACAAGGTGACATAATGGCTACAAGAAAGATTCCGATCGTTGATATAGTCCCACACTAGGGGGTATCAAAGAGGAAGGAGTCTAGCCAAAGTTAGCTCAAGGTCCGTTCTGGTTTAACGGCGATGCTGCATGTACTAACTATTTCCAAGGTAGTTGGGGCTTCAAATAACTTGCTCAAGTAAATGAATGTCTACATTTTGGGAATATCTTTGTACTGTACATGAGCTCGGTATACTAATAAATCATAACGGGAAGATATCCATATCCGTGGCCGTGGGTATCATTTCGAAAATAAGTTCAGTCGATGACATTCAGTTCAGAGTTCAGCCGCCGCCAGGCTACGTGATGCATTGAAATTTAAGTTCCAGTTAAATATAGTGGCCGCCAAGTTTTGCCTATAAGCGCCGATAAATCATGGTTCAAAGGCTGATGCTACGCGTTACGAAGATAGAAATCACACCAGTTCAGTACCGGGCGTTACACATTACTGAACTTAAATTCGAAACGATGCATTATCGGCGATCGGAATCTGGCCAGATCACACGCTTTGGCCAGGTTTTAGTAATTTTAGAAAAAGGTGGCGTAATTCCCTACCCACAACGATTGCTTCACTTACCTTTCAATTGCTCAGATGGATAAGATACTAGATATGATTTGGATAGGATACTGGTCAAGGGGTGTTGATCCTCCATGCTGAGTTTGACTCCCGGCCAACAGCGTACCATGGTATAGGCCACTTCTATAAACGCCCTGGGCCAAGCATCCTCTAGCTCCAAGCCAATGTGTTTGCTGTCATCTAGAACTTAATTCGATTCCACCGCTTGCTAATCGGGCCGAGCTCATGGTTTACACAACTCAAACCTCCACCTCGTTGGACTTAAACTCAAAGGCCAAGCGCCATGTTTCTAACACTCTTTCAGCGAGCTCGCTTTGCAGTTCTCCGGGCATTTACCTTGATGGTTCTAGACGACCTCCCGTCCCCAACCAACACTCCATGTGCATATTTCTTCTTTCCTGCAACTGATCACAATCGTCAAGAAGTAAAGTACAAGCTGACAGCGGAATTGCCGTTCTGGGTCCATGATTCACGCGACTTGAAAAACATTCTGTTGTCCAACGGAGACTTGTGCAGCAATCTCATCATTACACAAGTGCGATACTACCAGCGAATTGTAGCACCACTGCACGAGTTTATGGTGATTGACTACAAAGATATTCTCCAAACAGAGACCGAAGTGAAGAACTACATTGTGCTGGAGAGATGGGGCTCCGACTTCCAACCACCCAACCATTCCAAGAAAAAGCCTGAAACACATACAGTCGTTCAGGTCGATGAAATCAAGTAAGTACAGATTATCATTGCTTGCTTGTCCTCAAATTTATACTATATACTTAGCTCCCCGGATGATCCTGGACTGCTTGCACGCACCTCCTTGTCCGCGTCCCACGTGGCCAGCTCGTCCTCCGATTCATTGTCCCGACCCTCTATTGCAAATGATCGCTTCATCATTTCTTATCGCCGTAGAGAAACGGACATTGATAAACTAGAGCCTTTTGGGCGTACGCTCCTGGCCACACTCACTCCTCCCCCTACTTCGACATTCACCGTCGCGCACTTGGTTGTGCTGACGGCCTGTGTGTCCGAGGACATGCCCATCTACAATCCCCTTGAGTCACAGTGCTTCTATTTCGGGAGGGTTATATGGGAGGTTATGAGGATGGGGATGGGAGCTACAACAGGAGGGAACATCCGCAAGGCTCGAAACAGCTTTGATGCGGCTGATCCTCTACAATGGGGCTCCCAGATTGTAAAAGGCCTCATGAAAAACAAGGTCCAAAGTCGCTATGGTGCTCCTGCTATGAAGGCAAAATTTGATTTAGCTTGGCTCTTATTTGTGAATACTGTGAAGGAGCGGATAGCGGTATTTTTTTGAAACCCTTGTCAAGTAATGGCAAGTCTGATGCCGTCTTCACTTTAGGAGCATGATAAACCACTTCTAGACGAACGGCGGGCAAAGGAAGAAGCCTTGCGGGCAAAGGAAGCACTTGAGCTGGAAGTGCAGCATTTGAGAGCCCAAGTTGCAACGCAGACATCTTACAGAAACTTGTGATTTATGCGCTTGCTTGTTTACTTGTTTCATTTTCCTCTTTTATTTCTTGGTCTCTACTAGTACTACACGCTCGAATTTCCCTCCTCCATCTCTTTTTCATCTCGCGGAACCTTGCCATCATTCTTCTCGTTATGCTTTCCTTGCTACTCTTCCTCTTTTCCGCTATACATAGTAGCTACGCCGGCATAATTATGTAAATAGAGAGGTACACCCACGGCTACTCGTGTCTTCGATGGCTTTCACGTCGAAATACGAACGAAGTTGTCAAAATGCATGTAGTAGTATGCACTACCGTACGCTTTAGTAACAGCCTCCCAGAGCTCCAACAGATCTGCATTCCAGACCATTTTCGGTATCCCGCTCCCTATACACCTCAAGAATCCGCCCGAATACCCCGAGTTCCCGGTTCCTATCCGCTCAAAGCATCCGACCAAAGTTATAATATGTACATTTCGCGCTCAACAGGATCGGCAGAACAATGGTATACCCTGTAAGTAGTAGAATTAGAGACCGGGTCTAGTGGCATACCTGAGCTAAGTATTAAATAAATGGTGTCGATTATCCGACTGTCTCTGTATAGCGCGTCCAACCAAAGCTATTGCCCGAGATGGCGACACCATAGGATCTTCAGGGCAACAATCATACGCGTGGGGGAGGTAGTAAATCGCAGACGTAGAAAGCATTATAGGTCTATCATTCAAAGTAGAAGCGTCATCAACCAAACCACTGCCGCCATCCGAATCATCATCGCCCCGTCCAGCACCTGCGCCTGCTACAACCGACATTGAAGAGGGAGAGATGACAAGATCGGTGAGGACATTATTCCACTTGAACAGCTCCAGATTTTTCGTTGCAATATCGTTGAGTTTTATGTTGCGGAAAGAAAACTTCTGCAATGTAGAGGTGATGAATGAGTCGGTGGCACAGAGGCTACTAGAGAGCGAGGCCATCAGGTGATGGTAGAACTCGTTGTTGAACTAATTCGAGCATTGTTCAACAACGGCAGCGTAGTGCTGTGTTTGGCGCATATTAAGTAAAGTGGCAAAGAAGTCAGCCGGAAAACAACATGGAGTCGATATAAAGACGTACCGACGAGGGCTAGTATCGAAACTTGGAACTCGGACGTCATGTATGCATTGGATGTGAGAACCCTCCCCATATTCCCTTCATCCTATAAAGTAAAGCCTCCTTCTCGGCTTCCGACCCTTTCAGTTGGGCTTGAGTTGAAAGCCGATTCAGGATCTGCTCGGGAAGATTTGGTGCTCTTGGACGAACGATTTTCGGAAAAGAGTAAGGAAAAGCGGTTGGAGACATTATTCATTGGGCTAAGATGGGTCGGGTGACACTTTCGAGAGTCGCGGGATAGAAAACATGTAAACCAAACATTTATTGACCAAAATAGCCATACCTTGACACCCCAAATCCAAGGCCTTCCGTGGTTCATTCATAATCTCGTAGAACTCTTCTAGCTTCATCTTTGCGTCGTTGTTTGTTAGATCAGTATGACGAACTTGGATGGAGTCAAGTTGTCAATGAATCATGGACGGGAAAAAAAAGGAAGATAAAAATTTAATCAGTTCGTTGAGCATCCAGGCAATCTGGAGGACAATATAGACGGTGCTGGTCTATTGAGCGCATGAAGTTAGCGGACGTCAAAACATTATTGAACGAAGTATTCTTCACCGGCTTCGGCCACGCCTTGCATTTGATTATTCCGTACAGCACTTGAAAAACTGCAAAATTCCTTTGTTATTATTAGTCGAAGTATACATATCTGCAAAAAAAAAAAAAAAAAAGAATCCTCCACACCTTGAAATCCTATAAAGGCGGCAGGCTGCGCTGACTAGCTGGTGTTTGCGACATATTTTCAGGCGATCCCTCTAGTCAGATTGCTCCAACGGAGTTTATAAAAGATATTATATTGATTTTGCGCGCCAGATGGGTGTATACACGTCGGAATAGCGACGGAAGTAAAACGACGTGTTCGATACATCACCATGGTTATGTTTAAGAAATTCCTGACATTGACTCTGCGCACTGTATACGAGTCTGCCTAGGGAGACTATTTACGATACACTTTTTTACGCCTACAAAGATGAATGACTTGCGACGATGAATTTACCTGCTAACTTGACGTACGACTATGTAGTAGTGTAGATTATGGTAGAAGTACGCTTTTTTTTAGAACGCGTTTTTTTTCGTTCTGATGCGTCGCGGGCGCTAAAGCGCTAAACTCGTTCACCTGTGTCAGATTCTAAATCGCGTACCAGAATATACTTGCCACATGGCTTGACAAGCAGGACGATGCCGTGCGGCTGCCGAGCACCCAGACTTATTTCTTCAATTATACAGTGCCATCAGGCACTTCTCCAACAGGTCAGTTTTGAGCCAACTAAAATAGGTAAAATAAAAGTAAAAATAGTTTTGTAAGGAAACCCACCAAAAGAA